>VXBW01005592.1:480340-529758 GCA_013400375.1 Thinocorus orbignyianus | reverse complement strand
GTCCTTCTTTTAAAAAAAAAAAAAAAAAAAAAAAAAAAAAAAAAAAAAAGTATTGATTTATTTCATGTGCATATCACAACTTCAGCATTTGTTGTTTGATTTGACAAACCGTTCATGTGTATGTTAGTGCCCCCATACAGTTTTGAATTTGCTGTCATTGCACCTCCTTTTCTCTGTCCAAATTTCTCCAACTCAAAACATTTTCCTTTAGCTTCCAGAGACCATGAACCAGAAGTTAAAGTCAAGTGAGAAAGATATTAATTTAGTTTCATATGTAGTGATTTCATTAGGAGCAAATATTTTGCTATGAACAATTTTCTGAATGCCTTTTAATCAAATTCAAAGCTCATGGCAAATTAAGTAATCATAGGAGAAATGTTTGCATATCTAGCAAAGCTTCTGCAGTCACAGTTTTGATTTTCTCCATTGCTCTGATGCCCTGCTCAGTCTGCTTCAGTCTCACCCCTCAGCCTTGCTGTTTTGCCTGCCTTCTATGCCTGACCACCTTCTTGGATCCTTCCTTGGA
Organism: Thinocorus orbignyianus; assembly: GCA_013400375.1. Classification (NCBI taxonomy): domain Eukaryota; kingdom Metazoa; phylum Chordata; class Aves; order Ciconiiformes; family Thinocoridae; genus Thinocorus; species Thinocorus orbignyianus. The sequence goes on along the minus strand of VXBW01005592.1, from coordinate 529,232 downwards.
GGAGTCAAATCTCTACACAACTTTTTACAGTAATATAGAATTGTTATTTAGAATGCCTAGCTCGTAAACTTTCAGCAGTATAAATATTTGTGTTCAGTAGAGTCCTGGTTTATTAGCTACATATAAAATACACATAGTTCTTCTGACTAGAACAAGATAGATTACAGCCAAGTCGTTTCCCAACAAATTATCAAACTACACAATCTGCTGTTTCATGCCCAATAGACGTAGATGGTGTAACGCAAGAAGTGATTTCATACCTCTCTGGCTCCTGTAATGAAATAATTTTATTATGCCAGAATTATATGTATTATCCTCTAACTGTACAGTTGAATGTGTTGTCTTGGGAAACATACATATTCCTAAAGAGAACTGGCTGATGCTTTAACAGTGCTTTCTTTTCCAACTTGTTGGCCTGAAAAAGCAATACATCTTCAACTTTTCTGAGAAGGCAGTGCTTTAAGGAAAGAAACATAGTGTTTCATTTGTTCTGGGCATTTCAATTATTATTTCCATTGCTGGAATCAAGAAAGAACTAAAATTTATGCAGGAATAAGAAATTAAAAAGAAAAAAAAAACTTTTCAAATGGAACGTGAACTGAGGCAAAGACTGTAATTCCCATTGATTGAACTAATTTCTTGGTTTAGTGCTTAATCTGATGAGGCAGGCAAACATTTTTGTACCTAAGGTCCAACACTGCAAAATAAGAGCTGATATTTACATCTCTGCTGGTTTAACTATGTTCTCCTTTGGACATTATTGCTTCATGGGTCTAACTCACACCCTCATACCTACAGGCTTGAAATATTACTGATGTAGGAGACTACAATGATTAAGCATTTACTGATTAAGCAATACACTACTGAGAAAGTAATTGCCTAATAATGTCATCAAATAATAAGCATATCACCACCACTGATTCAGTTATATCATTTTGCATAATTATTGCATACAATTATGATGCTATTATCACTCAATTATTATGAAACACACACAATCACTGCTGAATTACAGCTCTATCACCCTTTCCTCCCCCTCACCACTTAGTACTTGGCTGTGAGTCTGTCTTTACCATACCCCACACCACTCTCAGACATAGAGCTGATGGAAAGTTCAGAGGGCTGCCTAAGGGAATTCTCTACGGCACCCCAGAAGATGGGCCAGCTGCATTAGCACTTATAGACTTCAGTGCTCCAACCATCAAAATATTCACCCTCTCCTGTCTTTTCTGTTTCTACATCCAAAACTACCCTTTTACCATTCTTGTACCTCCTTTCCTCTAACCAAACCCCTCCTTACGGAGGAGAGGTGGACCAGATCCTTTGCTTGAAGGCAAATCTGGCTCCTCTTCACTTTTGAGCATAGTGGACATATTTTGTACTCATAAGCCCTTAGACAGAGCAGGATACTTCCTTTTTGTGCTATAAGTCACCAGTTTCCATCCTTCTTCTCATCACTAGGCATGGACACTGTCTGCTTCTCTACTGCAGTTAAGGAACAGGACTATTCAAGCTCCTGCATCTCGGAGAAAATCTCATCTTCTTTAATGCTCTCTTCCTTCTGTAACACTTCCACTTGGTGGTACAGCTCCTACAGGACAGGCCATCTCTCCCGGCATCAGAGAGAGGCCCCAGGCACTCCCACAGGCTAGGAGTTGTAGGACTGCATCTGCCACCTGAAAGCACCATCCATGCCAAACAGCTACCAGGGAAACTACTCCATCACATGTCACCACAGCACCTAGCTCTCACGTAATCCTGTCCCAAGCACTGGCTAAAAGGGTGCTTGATCCTCCCTAAGTGGTGGCAGCTGCAAGAAAGGCTCCAGTCCCCCTGGGTCAAGGGTAGCTGATCATGCTGGTTAGAAGCTGCTAGAGATTGGGATTGGGATTGCACCCCTGTACCTCCCTTACCTCATCCTTACCCAGCAGTAGCATGGACCCTTAAGTTTCTCAGAGGCTTCCCACACATTCGCCAGTGATTCTGGATCTTGTCTCCAGAAGATCCAGAAGCTCCTACAGCAGAACCAAGAGACTGACACTCAAACTGGTGCATCTGTGGTTGCTTCTGTTAGCTGAGTTCATGAGAGTACCTGTAACAGGAATTACTGAAACTCCACAAACAAGCTAAAAAAACCTAGAGACCCACCAGCGTGGAATAGCTTAGAGACAAACAAGCCCCATAAAGTTATGTAAAACTGAGATATCAGTTAGATACACCTTTTTATAAGGTAGGTATGCTAGGCCCCTGTGTTCCTTACAATATTTTGAGCAAATTCCAACTAGATCATTTAATTCTGCATTGTTAAGTTCTGGGTGTGGTGGTCTTCACGTTGCTGTGTTCTGTTTAACAGCTGCTGAGTCCTACTGCAGAGCTGTCGACATTGCATTAGTGAGTGACCTTAGTCAAACATACCTCTTAAATGATCTTGGAGACAAGAAAGATTTAATTAAGTAGTTTTACTAGAGCTCCTCTGAGAATCTTACAGAGAAATTAAAGGGATTTATAAATACAGTGAGTAGGCTTATGTTTTTAAAATTTTGGTCTTAGATGATGAAAATGTTTTTCAGGCATGTTTATATCTAGTCTGTGTCTTTTTGATTGGTAATGTTTATTTGGGACTTTACCTCAGAGGAAATCAATGCTAACAACATGGCAGGTTACCTACTTGTGGATTTACACTCGAGACAAACAGAATTTTTGGACTACAGCATGCATCTCTGTGACTCACTGTCCCAATGACTTTTCTTAGTGGCTTCATATTTTGTTGTATTCCGTGATGGTAAAGTTATAGTCTGGTACTTGCTTCAAGTACAGACCTGAAGCTCATGTATTTATTTGCCTCAGACTGTATAATGGAAGATTTTGCATACACCCAATTAACCTATTGGCCACCAAAAGAGAAGAAAGACAAAGCAGTCACATAATCAGGCAGGATCTGTGAGAAAGCCTTGTCCCTAAGACTGAGTGGCCTCAAACTTCACTGTCATTAAGCTCTGCAGTTTTTTATTTTAAACCCAGTGATTGCATGTAAGCTAATAAGTGAAGCATCCTAGCAGTCACCCTAAAGTCCAAACAGATGTTCATCTTTGTTGCTGTACTGTAGGATGTCCCCATGATCTGCAAGGTGGTGAGGTTGTAGGCTAAAGGGAAATCTTGGGTATGGATGATGATTAAAGCGTCTCTTGTAGCTGACTTGCCCTGTGGACAGGATCATGCAACTTTCTGTCCAACATATCCTCAGGATAGCCATGACAGACAATACAAAAGTTGCTGGTATAGTGCAAATGAAGCATTTGCAGTCAAGATGTCCAGCAGCAGAGTTTACTTACATGCTTGTTTGCAGTTCATTCATTAGGAACTTTGCACAGATGGGAGAAAATTAAACAATAAAGTCTGAAGAATGTAAATATGCTCAGGGCAAACAGAAACCTGTGGAGACCTATAAAGGGAAATCACTACATTCTCATCCTCCATTTTATCAGTGTTTTGTTTACTATACAAACGTAGGAGAGGCAGAGGTGATGGGGCATTTGCTCAGGAATTATTCAGCACCATCTGGCATCTTGAGGTAATTAGTCTGCACTGTACCTCCTTTGGAAACCATAGCAACTCTACAATAACTTAATTGTGTTCTCTGATGATGGCGTAATAAATAATAAGTGCCACTGCTTTAATATACTAATTAATGCATTCTTAACTGCCCAGCTGCTGCATACAAATCCACTCTCTATTATGGGTTTCTTGGTAAGAAGTGTTTGCAAAACAGAAAAAGAAAAGGATTCAAAAAGAGTATAATTTTCCATTACATCAATCCTGGATAAAACCAAAGAGAGGATGGTACATGATTTAATAGATTAAGAACTGCAGGAATCTAACTGATGTCAGTCAACATGGTTTTATAGGAAATAGATTAGTTTTGTCAAACAAATCTAATTGCATTTTTAAGAGCATAAGTTTTGTTGATTTAAAATAACCAAGCAGATGCAATCCAGACAGCTCTGTAAGGTATCTGATGTACTGCAGCAAGAAAAAATATGTCTACAACTCAGTATAAAGTGCACTTAAAAAGATTAAGAAGTGGCTAACAAATCAGAGAGGGGAAGAAAAAAGCCCAGTCTCAAAATCACACACTCAGTGAAATGAAGGCTTTTACATCTAGAAACAATGAATACAAACTAAACAGCCAAAACAAATGAATCAGAAAAGTAGTAAATCTGGAAAATATCTCTGAGTAATACTAAATTCAGAAATTCATCTAGATTGTTGGAAAATTAATAGAAGGTAGCGGATTTGGTATCAATAAACCCAGTGCTAAGGTATAGTGATAACGTTTGGGTGTGTGCTTGCATGCAGTACGGGCAAGAGTGAAAGAATTGATTCAAGACTGGAGAAAATACTCTAGGGCAGAAAACTGTGGACGTGATACTAGCCAACATACTGGCCAGTGTTTGCCAAGCTAGTGGTGGAAAGTCATACAGACATAGCAGTACAGAGCAAACAAGCCCAGCTGAGAGACAAGGGTTATTTCCTCCCTATGTCATCTCCTCCTCAATTGCTTCCAGAATTTGTGCTAGTGCCTCTGTATAGGCTGCCCTACACCACACACACATGCCAGCTTGCTCAAAACTAGCCCAGGGGAAATATTATTTAGACATGACAATGCTCTGCTGAGTTTCTATCCAACTCCATTCAGACACCATGGAATACGAGAAACTGAAGCCAAATGCATGTTAATGTTCTAAAATCAAGTTGGATACATTTCAGGAACGCACAAGGGACTGGGCTCAGTCCAGGAGTAGATGGAAGAAATATAATGGCCTGTGATACACAGAAGACATTACAAGAAATGATTGCATCACTCCAATCAGTGAAGATGGACCTATGATTTTATAAAAACATACAGTCACCCCATTCCCTGTCTGTCATTGCCACCATTACACTGTCACACTGTGGCAGAACACTAGTGTGATCATCCAGTCCTGGAACAGTACAAAATTTCTAAATATTGTCTTTTCCTTAAGCCTGAATATAATTGGTCAGGCATATTTTAAAATCAGTCAGTAAAACTTGTCAGTAAAACAACTCCAGTAAAACCTGGATTCCTTAATAATGGCAAACTAAATTCTGAAATTTGTATGGGGAAAAAGTTAAATTTATCCAACAGAACATAATTTAGTGAGAGTTAAATAAGAGTGCCATTGGCATTAAGAACATCAAGACAAATCTCTCCTTAGTGACAACTATATTCGTTTTGTAAAACACTGGCACAAAACATCACATTTATACTTCTCCCCCTCCTAGGCCTTTTGGTCATGTTAGCTTTGACCCACCTTTTTTTCCTAACACAGATATGACTCCTGTTTTCCCAGCTCCCCAAGAAGGAATGTACATTATGAAATCCAGTGCAAGTAAATACACTTGTATTCAAAGTGGTGACGGAAATATTTCATAACCATATTATTAGAATGCCCAGGCCTAAACAGTGCCTCGATCCCTCACAATAGACCCAGCATAATTTTATGGCAGTGTAAATGGTGAGTTCCGAACAGCTGTCGAACAAAGATATTGAAGATAATACCATATACAGTAACGAAAAATATTTGTGGTTCAAAAATGTAATGACAGGTTAAAATATATTGATATACCACAAACAAAAATGTAGCCAAACATACACACAGGGGTTTCAGAAAGAGCAAATAATCACAAGACAATCAGGAATTATGCTTCTATCCAGCATGATTCATATTTGACTCATATGGTAAGTGAAATTAATTTGAGTCACTGGCAGAAGTAAGAACACTTTTTCCTGTAGGAAGCTAAGAGTTGTTTTGACTTGTAATTAGCACCATCCCAGATGAACACTCTCAAATGTCTGGGGAAAACCTAAAACCCACAATGCCTAATTCTGCTGAACTCATCCCCATTCAAGCTCACAGAAAAAGCAGGAAAGCGATCAAGCAGACTCTTCCCTTCCTCTAGCATCGGATCCTTCCTTTAGATATATATCGTGACATCTACTTATGCTGAATTTTGCCACAGGAGTGTCAAAAGTCTTGAAGCTTTCCAAGCCTCTTTTCTCATGTCGATGCAATACACAGAGTCTGCCACAGGAGGGGATGCATCTCAGTAAATAAACACACCGAAGTGGCTACTCCATCATTCACACCTTCCCCGGACCAGAATGCGCTGGATGGCACTTCCAGCTCGGGGTATTTCCTTAGGGCAACGATGATATCTTGCTCCCACCAGCTCTGTGTCAGCAGGGCACGCAGCAACATCACAGCCAGAAGTCCTGGGTAGAAACAACTTCTCATCATTTACAAGATGACCACAAATATTTGACAGGCTCAGACAAAAATCTATAGCTTTACATCTACTTCTGTGAAAAGGAGATTATAGCGCAATAATTCCATGCAAGCGAGTCAATAGAAACTTGCTAAATCAATTTCTATATTTTCAAATACTGAATGAGCTAAAGGGTTACTACTGCCATCAGTTGAGCCAGTTTCAGAACAGGCTTCCCCATACGTGTTACAGACCTGTGTAACTGAAGCAGAATTCAATGATGCATGGGTTTTTATCCGATTCCATGATATGAGCATACTTCATTGTTCATTTTCAGATATACTGGGAGTTAAGCATAAAAATAACAGTAACTGTGTCTAGTTGATGTGTGGAGTGGGAGGAAAAGGGGGGCTTTGAAACAATTTCAGAATTAATAATGGTGTGCTAGTGCTATTATAAGCACTGCTATTTTATACTAACTTCACAGAAAGTTCAAAATTGTTTAAATGCTTTTTTGTCAGATGAGCAATACTAACTGCACAAAGTCTTTCATGTTTTTTGCAGAAGGAGGGAAAGGCATTGCTCCATTTCCCTTCCTTTCCCTTTCTTTCCCAACCCTCTCCTTTCCTTCCTCCTTCCCCACATTTCTGCAACTTGCATTTTCATGAGAGAGGTAACCCGTACCTCCACAACCTAAACAGCACCAGGCTGATAGCCAGCGATCTAACGATCACCAGAGCAGTCAGCTGGGGCTTTTTCCTCACTAAGCATTTATTGATATGTGCCAAATGCTAAAAGTTTGTTCTAGATGAACCCTTACTAATAAGACTAAATGAGATACTTCAGCAGCTCGACTTGACATTCAGCATCAATCATAATACAGAAAGTAGTTCAGATCATTTACTGCTTAGACAGGTTAAAATCTTCCTTTCAAGATCTAAGTTAAATGAACTTAGCCTCATTTCCAAGAATAGATGGATAGATGCTGGTTGCCCTGGGCCAGACATCTTTCCAGACAGCATGAAAATAGATCTAGAATATCTAAGAGTTCAGATTCAACTTCGGGAGGAAACCTCCCACCAAAGACACTGATGCCCAAAGACCTTCAAGGTAAAATAAGGAGTTAGACCTTAAGCTTCATGGCAGAAATTCACTTTTGTAAGAAGAGGCCACGTTCCCAGGCTGCTTTCATTCTCACTCTCTCTTCCTGGTCTAGATAAAACACTGACTAACAAACTCATTTGCTTCTTTCTCCTCTGCCACATCAGGTACCATAGCTAGAGCCATTGGGAAATGCCATCTAAAAAAATGCAAAAGAGGAATTATGAAAGCTTTATATTGGTCACAGGGTGAATATAAGGAACTACAACTTACACCATGAGCAAGAAAGCAATGATATATCAGTAGTTTCATTTCTAGTTGTAAACAGGTGATTTTCTCTCCAGTTTGGGTTTAAGCACACTGCCAAAGTGGCAGTCCTCAAATCTCATTTAAACAGCCTTTACTAATTGAGTGTCCTCCCTGTAATCAGAAAGCAAAGGCTTGAAAGTGTTGTGTGAACAATATCTTTTTAATAAACTGCCTAATTAAAACTAATGGCCCTGGAATTCCTACAATATATGCAGTCGTGTAACTGTTACGGCTTGGTTTTCTCTGTGCCATGCATTTCATTTTCTGATCACTGACCTCTCCTCAGGAGCTGCTGCCATGCTATTGTATAGATGATGAAGACAAAGGCAGCACATGGGAGAGAAAATACTCCTTAACTTTGTCCTACCATGTTTCTGCCATTTTTTCTCACATGAAATAGAAGGAACTCCACCCTAAAATAAGTGGTTGCTCTTTAAGGTTGACTGGAAACTCCTAGGAACACCTCAAAAAGGGAAAATGTTCAGGGATGATGAAGGCAGAGGTGCTCCAACATAGTCAACATCTCATCTGGGTCTGAAAGCAAATTGTGCAGTGCCAGAAACTTTCATGGAGTTCACCCTGAGGACTCTCATGCTCCATGAGACAGCCTTGGCCTCCAGCTCCCTCAGAGAACCTGCTACCCTTGCTCTCCTCCTCCTGTCTCCCACAAGTTAACATCCACTAGCACTAGTTAATGCTGGTTAGCAATAGCTGACATTCTCTAGAGAAGCACTAGCTTCTGGAAAGTCTTCAGCCCAGCACCTCAAGGGCCTAGAGAGGTCTACCTGCAGACAGAATGGCCACTCACCTGCTCACGTCCTCCCCAGACGTCAGTCCTGCATTGTGCTTGATGAGGTCCTGCCACAGCCTCCCTAGGAATATACTGCATCTCTCAGAGTCTATTTGGACCATGGTGTGTCCTCACCCCATGCTCCTCTGAAGGGATTGGGCCGGGCCAAGCACTGGGCTGTGCAATCTGCTGGCCTGCCTTGATGTCGAGTGATGAGAGAATTCTACCAGACCACATTTCAGGGCTTCTTTCTAATCTTTGTTTTTGCTAGGCTAAAATCACAAGCAATTTCCATAACCCCATTAGGCAAGGTATTTCAGAAAACACTGACAACCTACATTATATGATTATTGTAATAATGAGGTCTTTCATCAAGGAAGTCTATGAATAATTAATTCTAATTAAGTAGCTGATAGACACAGTAAATCATTCATCAGTGCTGGAGTCCTGCGCATTACAGACTGTAATAACTTTTCTGTTAGTGTAAATGCTGAGCAAGAGAGTGTAATCAATGAAAACATTATTAAAGATTTGTGTCACTGCTAGGAAACAAATTGGAAAATTTCTTCTCTGCCTTTCTTTTCCTTATTTGCTCTTGCAATATTAGACGGTAGTTGTCCTTGGCCAATGTCTCATTCTTACTGCAGCATTATTTGAAAGATAGGAGTGAAGCAGTAAGTACAACAGCAGGAAGAAAAAGGAAAAGAAGCAAAAAGATGGGCAATAGACAGAATTCCGTTGGCTTTCTCCATTAAGAAAAGTGATGAGCTGAAGATAATGGACACAGAAAGCTTATTTTTTGGAGAGTGTTATGTTCTGGGGACTGTCATCACACCTGCTGCATATTATTCAAATTTTGGATTTATAAAGTGGCATATTATGCTTACTTCTGGAATCTGATATCCCTGAGTTTTTCAGGTTCTATGGTAAATTCTGCAAAGAACTATGCATATTGAAAACTAATGGCAAAATCAGTGTAATAAATCTGGTTATAATTACATATAGAATCAAGAAACTACAAATATTAACATAGAATTCCTGTTAAATCAGATCCTGAATATACGTATAACTCCCCACTATCTATGTCAACCAGGCAAAGTTCTCCTTAGCCCGAAGTACTCACATCATTTTGCACCACAGAGGGAACCAGAGCACTCAAATAATTCTGTTACAGGTAAGGAGATAACACATAGAGAAGTAGTGGCAGCACCACTCTCTCTTTGATAAACGCTGAGCCCTTAGGCAAGCTGACTTAAAATTTATGAGTTAAAAATGCTTGTGAAGATTTTTTTTTTTTTCTGACTTGTGAATTCTGGTGTTTTCACAGTCCCAATTTTACTTTTCTTTCTAGATAGAACACCATAATCTAGCTCGACCAGGAAAGTTTTATTGAGATCTTCCAAGTATTCTGAGACTCCATATAAAGCCAACAAGAGACAGCAATCTTTGCAGTAGCTTAGATGTTTAGAATTCAACTAAGGAACTGAGTCTTAATGTGCTTGGGATATGAGATAATAAAAGCAGGCTTTCACAGTTACATCCATGGTGAATAAAATGGAGGAAGTGTAAGTCAGACTATATAATATACTTCTTAGAGAAAAATTATCGTTCCAAAAGGCAATAGCAGCAAACATAAGAAGTAATTTCAAAAAATGTACCAAGAACATTTAGAGTGATTCAAAAGAACTTAAATTGTTGAGTCTGTGAATAAAAAAGCATGTAAAATCAATGACCATAAAGAAAAGAAATGAATGTGGTAATACAACTATAGTATTTCCTCAGCAATTTCCTTTCCTTTATGAGTTTTCAATTTTTGATGATAGCAATAATTAAAAATACAGAATTTGAATAGAGCCTATAAAAAAACTAGAACCTAAAAAGCAGGGACACAAATAAAATTAAACAGAAGCAAACCTGTAAACGAAAGTCTCAGATCTAATGACAAAGTTCCTCCAACAGGATATTTGCCTTTTTTGTACTTTCACAGCGCTGCAGTAGCCACTGCAACAGGAGACACTGAACACCCCAAAGCTACTTTTTTTTTTCCATCCCGTGGATTGTGTGTATTTTCAGAAGTATGTCTTTTTATCTAGAGCAGAAAATAACCTCAGTAGCAGGCAAGCGCCTACCTGCTCAGACCTGTAAGTACAAGCATAAAGTTGGTCATTATGAGGAGTCCCATGGGCTGCAAGAAAGCAAATGACACTTGCATTTATCTCTGCAGAAACAAGGCTGAAAGTTGCCAATGATGTTGGAGAAAAAAAGATGTATATGGCAGCTGGAAGAAATGATCAATTGTACAGCACACTTCTCTAGCATAAAATTGCAATAAACATTGCACTTTTCTTTCCTTCCCTTTCATTGAGTGTATGCTTTGCCATCCCTAGTTATACATTGTCATAAACCTGGAAGCAGTGTTTTTTAATTTTCAGATGTGCTCACACAGCATTAAGGAGGCTATCAGTTGTCTGCAATACCTGGGCACAGCTCAATGTGGAACCCTCTTATTTTCCTTCATCTTGACACCAAAGAAGCACATCAATAGTGACACGGTTTGTAATATGAATTAAATTCTCAAACTCCGTGTATTCCTTGAAAGTAATATCTTAAACTGAAAAACAATCTGCTTCCCAAGAGGCAGGAAACAAGTCCAAGGAAAATGGATAAAGCAGTGTCTTAATTCTTTTCTCTGTTTTACTTGATAAATAGAGTTGTACTTGTTTTGAGGCCAAGTGGAATGATACAGCAAAAGAGATAACAAAGCTCTGAGCCAAATTCATGGCAGTCAATGGAAAACATCTCACTGATTCAATGAATATTACAGTGTATTAAATATTACATTCAATGTTCGATGAATATCAAATACCATCATCTTCAAAACCATATTAATCCTAGTTTAGTTCTCTTGACAACAGTTTACTGGCTTACCCCTAACCACAGGGTGTTTTTTTTTAAATGTCTCCATTAAGCAAAGGCAGAATAAAGTCAACGTGACAGAGCCGAAGAGACTGCATGTGCCCCATGGCGTTTCAGTCAGATCATACTCTTGTCACCTGGCCACCCTACTGATGACAGCCAAGTGAGTGGCAGTCTACCTGGCCATCTGTCAAAAAGCCTTTCTCTGATCAGCAGGTGCTTTATAAATGGCATAAAAGGAACACAAAAATCCCATGCACATCCCAAAGTACACTCAGGCTTCCTGAGGATATGCTGAGTAAACCCATGCAAAAGCATAGCTCATTGTTGAGGGAGGCATGGAGGAAGGTCTAGCAGACAAATTAATTAACACTTTGACACATCTGCAGCTATAAAAATGAGGTGTTTAATGAATAAGGTAATGAAGATGGAATCTGCCATAATTCTAAGCAGCAAGCCAACCACGGCACAAAGTCACCCTATGGTTTTAACCACAATATGAATGCCTGCTTCTTGCAAGGAAAGACGATTACCATGGAGTTTATGAAGTGCATAATCATTTCTAATGTAGATCTTCCTGTTCGAGAATGTAAGTATGATAACTGATGTTCCACTGGCAGACTGCAGAATGGAAACTGGTGTACAGAGGCCACCTCCAGTTTTATGAGCAACTCCTTTACAGGCTACAGGGTTATGATGTTTACCAGAATTTTTTACTGTGTCCTTCAATATTTGTTCTGTTCTGTGAGTTCATAAATGACTGAGTATCTTTTTGTGTCAAATTGGTATTCTATGTGCTAAAACAGCCAATCTTAACGTTACTTTCAAGTCAAAAATGTGTTTCTAAGGTTCAAACACTAAATCCCATCCTCAAGCAAACAACAGTTTGTAATTTCCGTTTACCACTTTCACATTTCAAGCCAGTCACATTTAATTAAAACTGCAGAAGTAGTTGATTTCTTGTTAATCCCAGTATGGCAAATACATCAACAACACTGTAAAAAAATAAATAAATCAATGCTGTTTTTACTTAACCAAGTTTTCAAGGACATGATGCATGATTGCTTTACTCTAATCTTTTAACTCCTCCAGAGATTAGAAGAGTGATTCAGGATTGTTGCAATCAGAAGAAAAAAAAAAAAGTCAGTACTAACAGACATGAGAAAATGGCTCATTCCCTTTGCAATCAAATTTACTGGGCAATAATATAGTAGCTCTTGAACACACAAGTTTGAAAATGAATGTATTTCAGATGCACTGAGAATAGGCTCCATTATCTTTATTGTATAAGAGCAAAAAGACACTCTATAAAATGAATCCAGGTACTTTACAACTGGAGTTTATAACTCACTCTTCTTTATACCGGAGCACTATTATACCTCCCAAGTACTTCTGTATTGAAAGACTGGCTATTTCCTTGCAAAGTGAAATTGATCTAGTATTTTATTAAAGAGAAAAAATCCATTTTTTTAAAAAACATATAAAGGGCTGCTTCAAGTCAGGGGACCAAAAGAATTTCTAACCTCATATTCAGGCTCCAGCAATAACCAAGAATGGAAGCCTAGGGATGTTTTTTCCTTACTTTTGCAATTCCTATAAAATCTTAAAGAAATAGAAAATAATTATTTAGGGATTAAAAATTTATTTCATTGCATTTCCTTACTGCTATGACTAACTACATCAGTGCCTTAGGCAGATATAAATGTAGAGTTTTATTCTACAGTTACACAATAGTTCGTCCATATCATCCATTCCTTTACTGAGATTCTATGCAAGTTAGTATAATTCCAAATAAAAGTCTCTAACTAAACAGGCAGATAATCAATCACCTGAGCATGAAATTACACCCAAGTGAAACTCCAGCACAAATACAGTCACATCTTTGTTTATCTTTGATGCAGATATCAGATCTTCTTTCGGAAGACTTCAAACATAAAACATGGAAGTTTTATATTATATGAAGAAATTATGTTAGATACCCCGCATCAATTACATTGCCTAAAAAAGTTAAATGTTTTGGAACACAACTAGTGTAAAGCAATCTGAGTTACTGTCTTATTACATTACATTTTTTTCTCATTTATGGAAAAAAAAAAAGAAAAAAAAAAAGCCAGGACATCAAAAACCACAAATATTTGGGTTGTATATAGGATACTTCTGTCTTACAGTACAAAGTGCCCTGTGACATTTAATGTCCATTAAAACAGTTCACAGAAAATGCAGATGTCTATTTATTACACTTTTAACACAATGCAGATACATGTTTCTCATATAAAAAATAGTATTTCTGTATATGTCTAACTTAAATATATTTCTTGCATACCTCCAGCTATAATTTCATTACAAAACTGAGACTTCATAATAAGGTAATACCCTACCTTGCCTAAAAAGGCAGCAGGCAATCTTAGTCTGTTTCCAGAAAAGTGGTAAAAGCAAAAGTTGGTTTTCATTTTTCAAAATGAAGGTAGAGTTCTAAGTAAAATCCTTTGGGTTCTTCAAAATTGATAAATTTGACTTGTACTGAGAATTAGAGGAGGACATAAAAAACAATAGCAGCCTGGAGCACCTGGCAATGGCAGCATTAAGATTTTCTGGACATCTCCCAGCTGAGTGTTTTTCCTAAAGCTGTTGAATTAGCCACCATAAAAATAAAAGTGCAACAGTGGTTTGAACAAACTGAAGTTTTGTACCAAGGTCACTTGGTCATGGCCACACAGAACTGGTGACCATTTCTTGGTATATAATTCTAGGTTTGCAAAGTACGTAAATGAAAATGTAGTTATGAAAAATACTTGCACTGTGACCTTGAACAGAATTTGAACTCTGATTTGATTTCAAAGTTGTGCTCTCTGGAGTGTCTCATTTGCTTTCATTCTTGTAGTGAGATGTGGGAGACAGAAACCACTGCATATGTCTCCCCTACTTAGGGAAAAACAGAGTTATAAATAAGCTGAGGAGCTAAGTGATGTGTGCATGTTCAGCTACATGAAATTTGAAAGCAGCTATTCACAGTAAAAGTGGATGTTCCACACGGAACCTCAAAGAGACAGCCAGTTCTCCATCTGGACTACTTTTGTGATGGAGAGCAAAATTATTTGATCTTGTTCCATTACTGTTTGGAGGGTGTTCTGGAGATGAATACAGAGTTCAAAAATAATTGTGGCAATGATCTTTCTTTCCAGCCTGTGATGTAAAGCGTCTGCCTGCCACTAAATTAATGACAGTCTTTTATTACAATATTCAAAGAAGGCAGGGATGATTCAAAGTCCCAAATTTAGATAAAAGGTGACTTCTCATAACAATAACCCACCAGTTCTGTAACCACTATGTCCCCCAGTGAGCATTCTGAAGATGCACATACAAAATTTTCTTCCAAGAAAAGTCTCCTCATTTGACTCACCAACTTTGCTGCTCCTCTTCCTCTAGGCATTGACCTACAAGGACTTGTTTTCTAAAGATTAATATAAGTTCTTAAGTTTAGGGTGGGACACATTACAACACTGCAGCAACAATAGCCTATTGCAGCTAATATTTCTTTTTTTTTTTTTTTGGTATCAGGTAGCCCATGGAAGATTAATAGTGCTTTTCAGCTGGCTTTGGTTTTTTTGCAAACAGTTTTATGACTTATTTTTCACTTGAGCACTGTGTTCAGCCTTCTATTAGAAGATCAAGGGATAGTGCCATATTAAAGACCAACTCATTCAGAGACAATGACTGATTAAAGCACCAGAACTGGCCATAGGCTGTGTACTGGATCTCAAGGCTGGTATTGATATTATCATTTGTTCTTCTTCATTGTCTACAAAAGTGGTGGGAGAGACTTAAAGAGCAAATAAGAAAGAAAATACGCTTTAAAAAAAAAAAAACATCAACAAGCAAACAAATACCAAACAGTTGGATTCTCTACAAGAATGTGTTTTGTGTCTTGAAGTGAAAAAAGCAGCAGGTTTCTCTCATATGTTTCTTAGCTGCTCATCTTGGTACCTTCACCTAGTAGGAAATTACTCTAAAGGGAGAATTATAGCCATTTTCCAGATGCTTTCACCTCCTGTTACAACATCGTTTTGGTTGTTTCAGAAGCAATGAGAGCAATGAGTCTTCCTTGTCTTGCCACATACACAGACTCTTATCATCCCTTTCCTAACCACTGTGGTTTTTTCCAAGCAGTTTTAACTATGCCATTTTATGATAATCATTATTGTCTCAGACTCCCGTGTTAGCAGATAACATCTCAGGTCAAGGAGAGAGGAATTGCCTGTCTCCTAGAAAAGACTGGTCAAGGGTGAAATGGGTCGAGGAAAGAGTAGAGTATCAGTGTGTGAAGATTCAATTAAGACTGCAAAAATGATCTGTGGAAATAAGGCAAATTAAGGAGAAAAACAGGCCCACATGAGGGGGGGGAAAAGTAAGAAGAAAACAAACAAACAAACAAAAAAAACCAACCCCAACACTGAAATTAAAAAGATTCTGAGGGTCAATTTAAATCCCAAAAAGCTCACACACATATGCTAACATGACTCTTCTGGGATCACAGTTGTATGAGAAAAATATTTCATACTATAAAGATATTAAGATGGCAGCAGGTCAGAAGCAAAACCATAAGGATAATTTGCACTCGGAGTGACAGCTCCCAGAAAATCAAGTGAGATAATTCTTATTTATATAGAGAAAGAAAGCCTGTGATTCGTGATATGAAATGTGGAAGTGAAGGGTCAGAGCTTGACATTAAATCTTATCATTTAGAAGCACTATGCCAACAAATGCAAAAGCAGACTGGAGGAAAGAAGACAGAAAATGAATTATACATAGGCATTTCTGTAACATTACAAGATTTTTAAAAAGGAAGTACAGGACTGAATATGCAAGTAACTTCTTTCTGTGTTGTAAGGTCTGCTTAATAGCCTGGTGTAACAGAAACCCTACCTATTGCACCTCAGTGTCCCCAGAACACATGCAAGGGCTGGAGACTAGCTCTTAGGAGGAGACATGTTGCACCATATAAGAAGAAAAGGCAAGTCTGAGTCTGCTGGGAAGTATCCCTAAAACACTCTCCAGTCTCTCTTCCACGTAACCAATATCCTGGAAGTGTATTCCTGAAATAAGGCAGGATTCTGGAACATATATATATAAGTTTACACACATACACCATACATATATTTACACTCCTCCATCTGGAGTACTTTGTCCATCTCTGGGCTCCCCAGTTCAAGAAGGACAGGGAACTGCTGGAGAGGATACAACAGAGGACTACAAAGCTGATTAGGGCCTGGAGCATCTCTCTGATGAGGAAAGGCTTGAGGGACTTGAGTCTTTGTTGCCTGGAGAAGACTGAGGGGGGATCTGATCAACACCTACAAATACTTAGAGTATGGGTGTCAAGAAGATGGGGCCAGTCTTTTTTTCAGTGGTGCCCAGTGAGAGGACAAGACAAAATGGGCACAAACACGAACATAAGAAGTTCCACCTAAACCTAAACATGAGGAGAAAGTTCTTCACTTTGAGGATAGCAGAGCACTGGAACAGGCTGCCCAGAGAGGTGATGGAGTTTCCATCTCTGGAGACATTCAAAACCCACCTGGACACATTCCTGTGTAACCTGCTCTGGGTGGACCTGCTTTGGCAGGGAGGTTGGACTAGATGATCTCCAGAGGTCCCTTCCAACCCCATACCATTCTGTGATTCTATGATTCTATTAAAAACTACTGTGATTACTGAACAAAACCATGGAGCACATAGCTTTTCAGGTAGCAGAGAGCTTGATGATCATGAAGCCAGTGGAAGGTCTGTACAGTACAGAGATGAAAGAGGAAGATTTGTAGAAAATATGTGTATACAGATAAGCATGTCATTTCAGGTATTTAGGTTTAAAGTTAGAGTTAGTAACTTTAACATTTTCCCACTTAGGAAAAACAAAAAAACAAAAAAACAAAAAAACAAAAAAACAAAAAAACAAAAAAAACCCACTTGTATTTGCTTCTGTGCTCCTACCTAATACACACCTAATTTGTTTTCCTTAAATCCATCTTTCAAAAATGTCCAGGCTACGTGTACTAGGCAAAGACTACAAAGTGTCTCCCTTGCAAAATGAGAACAGAAAACATGGGAGCTGCAGTCACAGATTTTTTTTTAAAAGAATACATGCTCTACAGGTACACAGACATTCAATAAGAAACACAACAGTTTTACTGGAATGTCTTGCCTTTCATGTGAACATGCCCTGTTGACAGTAACAGCCATGTTGTATTACGTATAGCTACAATATAAAGGACAGACAAGATCAATATCGCCTGTGAAAATGAGGAATATTTTTAGTTAGACTTTAATCTGTGCCATTTAAATTCATGACTCACTTCTTATGTGTAGCTGAGATTTAAGAAACTACATTTAAATCAAAGACAGTGAAATTACAATATTTTGACAAAGCAAAATGGTTAGTGTTCAAAGTTTTCTACTTCAATACCACCAAAGATTTTTAATATGTTAAAATTAGCCACCAAGTATTATTAGAAATTATTCAGTGGCTTTAATGGCCTGGTATTCTACCCATTAAATAAAAAGAGGAATTTAAACAGAAATTTACATCATATAGGCAAGTCCTTAAAAGCCTTACTGCGTGTTTATTTTTCATTCAACTTTTCCTCCTCTCTTTCCCACTCTACCTCAGAACTGGCCAGCATTTGGTAATTCCACCTCAAATATGAACTATCATCTTAGGTGTTTATTCCTAAGATTCCTGTGATTGCCTGGATATAGGCAAATCTACCTATCTATCATTTCTCTCTTCTAATGCTGTCTCCAAGCCAGAGTCATGGCCTCAGCACCCATATTAGCCCAGATGATAGACACAGGCAGTCAGGGTTTCTTCCCAGTATCTAAAAACCCACACACCATTCACTCTCAAGTAGGACTGCAAGTAGCTAGTTTCCAAGATGATTTATTCCCATGATAAACAGAGTGGTGATGATATAGACAGGTCAGCAAAGCATCTCTGCTGTGAGCAGGCTGAGCCATGTGGAAGACAAGGTTTTGCAGACCTCATTTTCCATGCCAGAAAAGGAATGCAACCTTCTTGCTGCATCTTCCTGTATGGATCCCAAAAGGCCACAGTGTCTGTGAAAAAAGACTTAATCTATCACTGATAAGATCAGTAAACTGCAGTCCAGCAAGTATATTCAGTGTTTAAGCAAAAAGAAATCCAGCTGTTAGCTTGCACCTGCATCAGTTCACAGTAGATGGATGGGTTGCATGGCAGTTTCTGCATGAAGTCCAGAAAGCAGCGGTGTGCAAGGGTTGGGTTTTCTCTATACAGCATTGCAAAACACCTCCAGATATGTAATACAAAGATATTGTCTCTGGTTTTGACCTCATTCTCTACTGTGTGCTCAAAGGTGCTGGAAAAAATGATAAATTGATAATGCAGGAATTGCAAAGTCAGGAGATATAGATGCTGATCCAGCAGAGAAGGGAGCTGACTCAGTAGGACTGGCATGAGCAGCAGAGACTTGATAAATCTAGATCCAGAAGTAGAAAATAGTTCTTTCTAAGCAGCCAGCCTGCAACAGTAGTTTCTACTTTACGAGCCCTGGGAGAGAGCTGGATTGACATCAGCTGCAAGAACAAGACCATTCAGCCTGATCCTGAACCTTCCCTTACTCTTTTCAATTTTCCATTTTCCACTTGCCATTCACAGAGAATGCCAAATGACAGAAGTCCTGGGAGAACCAAGCTCAGCGGACGGTGCCCTCTCCAGCTGGTCCCTGAGCTCTCAGGCTCCAGAGAAGTGCTGAGCATGAGGCTGGAAATTCTTCCTGGGCAGGTCAGGGAGCAGGATTCAGCTGAGAAATCAGCTGTGGTGGGCTGACCCTGGATGGATGCCAGATGCCCACCAAAACCTCTCACTGTTTCTGCCACTCCTTTCTCCTCAGGAAGAGGAGTTCTCATATTTTTCCTCTACTCCAGTACAGGGTCCTTCCCACGGGAGAGTTATCCATGAACTCCACTGTGAGCTCTTCCCACAGGCTGCAGTTAATCATGAACTGCATCAGTGTAGGTCCCTTCCGTGAGGTGCAGTCCTTCAAGAAGATACTGCTTCAGCATGGGTACCCTAAGTGGCTAGCAAACCTCCTCCATCATAGGCTTCTCTCTCCCATGGGGCCGTAGGTCCTGCCAGGATCCTGCTCCAGAATGGGCTTTTCACAGGGTCACAGCTTCCTTCAGGTATCCCCCCTGCTCCAGCATGGGGTCATCCACGGGGTGCAGGTGGACATCTGCTCCATCATGCAGAATCTCTGTTCTGGTACCTGCAGCACCTCCCTCCTACTTCACTGACCTGGGTGTCTGTAGAGCTATTTCTCTCACATTCTCACTCCTCGCTTTGCCTGCAGTTGCACAGGGCTTTTTTTCCCCTTCTTAAACATGTTATCCTGGGGTGCTACTTGCATTGATGATGGGCTCAGCCTTGGACAGCAGTGAGTCTGTTTTAGAGCCGGCTGGCATTGGCTCTGTAAGGCATGGGGGAATCTTCTAGCAGCTTCTGACAGAAACCACTCCTGTAGCCCCCCTGCTACACAAACCTCACATCACAAATCCAATGCACCGGCCACTAGTTTGGTTTGGGCACCCAAAGAAGGTCCTCAAGGCATATTCTTAAACTCTTCTGAGAGGAGTTGGGGTTAATAAGAGGTTGTCACACATGTCTCTTCTCCTGATTACTGTACAGGGAAAAAGGAGGCCCCATCATTCAGTTTGTATTTTTCTGCCCTGACAGAAAATAAGCTGTTTCTTAAATATGTTTTCATCAAGGCACCATCAGCTTGGATGGTGGGCTCAGCTGTGTCCTGGGGTTTGGCCAGCATGGAGCAGCCCCCAGTCTCTCATCAGAAGTCACCCTTCAGCCCACCCACTACCAACACCCCACCAACACTCAATTCACCTGGGCTTGACCAGCTTATGGGATGGCACTAGACGCAATCAGAGCTGCCTCACGTAGCAAGTATTTGTCAAAACAACGTTTTCTGTAGGACTTGAACAAAAGCAATACATACAGCATGGAAAAAGCACTGGTTAATTAATTTTCAGCTTTTCCAAAATACCTGACTGGTCAAAGAGTGTGTGACAGAACATAATGCCTACTTAATGCTCCCAGGAAAAAGGTGTTTTGCTTTCACAGCTGGTCTAGGTATGGATACGGAGAAGAGCAGAGGCAGAGACTTAGGAAACAAATTAAAAGATTCCCCCAGCACAGCATAAAAGAAGTCTACATGGTAGATCACAGAAATTAGATTAACAGCATGCAACGGGATCTCCAAAGGGATGTCTGCATATAGTGAGACATCTTTCATATCTTTCTTCTACCTTCAGTGTTTGCCTGGAGACATCACTTGTAGGTGTTTTTCTGATGCCTTCAAATAGCCCACCCAAGTTTCTCTCAGGCAGGCAGAGAAGGTCCTGTTTTTATGACCACAGAGGCTGGTATGCAAAATATCTCAAGATAAAATTGTTCTGTACAGCATAACATCATAGTCTAGACTTACCACTTCTGCAACGATTCTAGGGAGGTTACATAAGTTACATAAAGCTCTCTATTATAAGAAGACAAGCATCGCCAGAATTTCATAATAAAGCATAATAGCATGTACTGATGTGTGGAAAAAAAAACCACCCAACATCGCGTTTCCATAGCAATAGGAAAAATGTGAATAATATCCAAGGTCTTTGCTTTCTTTCTTTTATTGTTACTGCTAGTTGTAAAATATCTGATGGTGGAACAGCCTAGGTGCCTCTACTCTAGAAGGAGATACAGGAATCCATCACTCAAATTACATCATCCATCAAGGGTTAGTTTCCAGGAGGCTGCGTTGGTTTTGCTTGAAAAATTACTTTAAGCAGGTGTGAAGGGACACAGCAAGAACAGCAAGGCTAATTCCAGTTTTCCTCCAACCAGCAGTACTGAAACAACAACATTAGATTTCCAGCTGTTGTGTCCAGCTGTCGTGTCCATACTGAAATTATCTCAGGACTTGTTCTATTCTACAGATCACTTACAGTCCTCCTCCAGTCAAGGTGAAAAAAAACCCTCCACCTTGAAGTTTATCTGAGACTCTTTCAGCTAAGCCTGTTCTGTGTAAGCTGAAAGTGGTTTGGGACCTGTCACTATCTTTGCACAGGTGTGTAAGGTGGAGCCATCAGAAGCTGGACATCCCAGAAAAGGTGAAGAGATACAGCTGCAAAGGAACATCTCTCACGGTCTCCACCAGGAGGGAAGCCTTACTCTTATTCTTCTATCAGGACGCCAGCATTAGCCCAGTTGTTGCATGAAACTTGTAAATTTCTGAGGCTTCTGTTGCCATCTGGCCTCCCTGAGAAATGTTTTTAGGGCAGCCAGCCTTTCACCACTGAAAAAGGATGCTGGACTCCTAGATGATCTCTAGATAATCCCAGTCACTTTGCAGGATGCTCTTATGAACCTGTAATCCACCAGCCGAATAGAGATAAATCAGTGGAGGAGGTGGCAGAAAACAAGCCCCACTGTATTTGTTCTTGTTGTTGGCAGTGTCATTATTCTTTTCAATTGCATGTGGATTTTGTCATGGAACTGGTTTCCATCTCTCTCCACCGCTGTTGAACAGGGAAGGGTAACAAGAACTCCCTCTTGGAGCAATGCACCACACAGTCACCTACTATTACCACTAGTAGTAGTACACTTAGTCTACTTTAACATGGCAAGGACTCAAATGGCTGTTGGGGGACCAGGTGGCAGTTCTGCTTCAGTCTCGAGTCAGCAAACAAGCATCATTTCCTAACTGGGAGTACTTTGCAGGAGGGAAAGGGGTGTTCTGGGATAAAGTTCCCCTCTAACAAGGGAAGGCTGAGTTGGTATGATGGAGCAGATTACAAATTGTACTTGTTTGACTAGAAGGTGGGAGAGGCTATTCGTCACTTGGTTTGTAGAGAAGACTACTTTCACTTAAGGCTTGGCCATGACAAGGAGCTATTTCTGTGATTAAGCTCTGAAGGACTTGTACAAGGCATTCAGAATAATTCTTATTTCAGTAAAAACATCAGAGTTTTCTTCTTGGTTTGAACTAAAAGGTTTAATATTTTTTCCTATCGAGTACTGATAGATCGGTAGTCTTAAGCGCATTATGCTACCTCAGTATCTTATAAGCACAAGCTAGTGCAGATCACAAATGTGAGTTTTTTCTTGTCTTCTTGAGAATTGTCTGTCTTTCTGCACTTTCCCTCTTTTCTGTTTAGGCACTTTACATTGCTTCTTTGGCTGTCTTTAAAATAATTACTCATGGTCTGAGACCCAGAAAGATACCTAATCACTTACTAATGTAGGAGTGTTACACATTTACTAGAGGGTAATATAAAACCCCAAAATGACACCTGGCTAATTGTATAATAATATCCATGCATCCATTATGCCACATTCTGCCACAGATGCTGATAAAATGGAAAACATCCAGACAGCTGTAGGCAACTTTAGGAGAAACACTCGAACCTTCTTTTTTCAACTCTTCCTTTGCTCTGAGCTTGCCGCAGTGTGCACGGGAAGGGTGGATATATGCAGAGGTAGACAGAGCTGGTAATACCGCCTACTGTCAGTCGCCTGACAGCTTCCATTGAAAGATCCTATTTTGCTTGTTTATATTTCAGACTAAAATGTTCAATGCCAGGTTCTCCGCCTCAGGCTGAGTTTTATTGGAAGCATTGCAGGGAAAACAAAAAAAATACTCTGCTGTGTCAGAGAGCAGAGCTGATGGAGGAAGGGAATGCACTGCTTTTTCCACATTACTGAAACAGTTCAATTAACTAAACAGGAATCTGCTCGCCATTGTTTTTCCCAGCCCTTGTGGGGTGCTGCAGCTGATCAAATGGCTGGGTCTGTGTGGCTATGGAAAAAAGCCACCTGGATGCTGAAAGTTGTAATGGAATAGCGGTACCTGAGTAAAGCAGGGTTCAGATCTCTGTTTTGGTTTCAGGGAGGCCCTATTCTCAGCTAGAAAAGGAGGTTGGTTCTAACCATTTTGAGAGAAATCAGTGTTTTAACACAGAGAAGGAGGAGAGAGTACTGGGATGAGACAGAATCTGTGTTTGAGGGAGGGACAGGGCAAATGGAAAGAGAGGGGCATGCTTGGGCTTGCAACAGACAGCCCTCTGTTTCAGATGCTGTTGGAGCCAGAGAGCACCAGAATCCCCATCCTTCATCTCTTAGCAGAAGCTCATCTTGTTCTCATCATGTGGCCACTCTGTGAACAGAGTGACAAGCTGTTATCTCATCCAGTGACAGAGTCAAAAGATTTGTGTATTGGATCTAAAATGTTCAATACTGTTTATTGACCCTGCCATGGTATAGTCAGTATGATTCTTCTACAGCAGCATTGGTTTCCTCAATTCTTCGGGTGGCTAGTTCTAGGAAATATGTGGGGAAAAAACATACAGATAAGTTGCAAAGTCAGTGACATCAAAGTTATAGAAAACTAGATTAGAAACTGACACTATTTCCCACCACATCTCATGTGGGGCTGCTCCATTTCATTTCTTGCAGCATTTAGCTGCCAAATTCAGCTTTCATGCTTTGAGCGGAGAGAAAGACTGACCAATGGTCTAGAACAAGCAGAAGGGCTGAGGGAAACAGCCTGGGCATTCCTCCTAATGTGAGGCATCCTCAGTCCCTTTGGCTCTCACTCTCTTTCAAAAGTAAGGGGGAAATTGATTTTCCATCTATGATTTAAAACCAAACAGTTGCTAAGCTTAGTGTTAAATGCATGTGTATATATAATTTATCATCCCTCTTAATTTTAAACCTCCATTTTAAGTTCTTTCAATAGAGAACAGATTTCTTTGGGCAGATATTTTTTATTTCTTACCTTCATTCTTGATCAGAGCAGCAGGCAGTGAAGTGCCAGAGTCCTCTCTTCCTCCCCATCTCACATGGAGGATGTATTTACAAATCATGTTTTACAGGAGGCCTCCAGACTCTAAACACCCATAAGCAATGTAATGAATCACCAGCACAGACATAACACTGCATATTCAGGAAGCACCTGAAATCACTGAAGAAAGTAACTGAAAAAAATAAGCGTGTTCCGAGGTGGGGTTGGAAGTGATAGACAGGCAAGAAATGCTCATTTCCCAACCCGTTCATTCTGAGGTATTTCAGGTGTCATGAGGAAAAGAGCCGGCAACACTAACTGCCACATGTGATGTTTTTCATCAAATAAATGATTCGAGGGAGACATTAACTGCTTCATCAGGTGTCAGTCTCACTGTGCTCTTCCCTAGCTCAAATGGAAACGTGCTCTGCAGTCACATTGGTTGAGGGGGGAGAAGAGGGAAGAAAACAAACTAAAAAAACCCGTATTTTTAGTGGCATCCATTTGAATCATACGCAAATTTCCTGTAATTCACAGGCTACCATCCAACCCTCAGGCCTTGGCACAGGTGGGTACTTGGTGTGTCTCCAAGGTGGCACAGTAGCTGGGCAAGAGGAAGGAGCCAGCTGGCCGCACTGCAGCCCACTGCTGGGAGAGCAGCCTCAGGAGAAGGAGCTACTACTGGTTCAGCTACCAAGCTGGGGGAGGGGGAAAAGCATTTTCTGGGCATGGACTAGCCAGCTAGATCATATCCAAATGCCTGCTGTTCCCTTTCATTTGGCAGATGATCAGACTCAAAGTCAAAAGCAGAGTTCTTGGATATTTTTCTTCCATAACCCATAGATTTCATGATGGCCTGAACAGATGAATTTTAACAAATCAAGCAGGAAAGTCCATTTGGTGAGTATTAGTTTTAGCTGTGTATGCACCTTTGGATCAGACCCACCTCTTCAGGACCTGCTC
The DNA here is from genome assembly GCA_013400375.1 of Thinocorus orbignyianus. Taxonomy (NCBI): domain Eukaryota; kingdom Metazoa; phylum Chordata; class Aves; order Ciconiiformes; family Thinocoridae; genus Thinocorus; species Thinocorus orbignyianus. Next base: position 503,984 of record VXBW01005592.1, on the reverse strand, counting down.
CATGCGCTCCTCCAGCTCCTCCTGTGCAGCCAGATTTGCACTACTGAAGTGCACTGTCACTGGACTCAGTGTAGTCTGTGGGGTGACTCAGATCCAGTGTGCTTATCGAAGATTTGACAACACCACCAATACACTAATAGGACGCAGACTTCAGGCATATCAACAGTTACCTGGAGCACTGCACAAATCTTGACAGAAATGATGTTCAAACACAGGAAAGAGACTGAGAGCTGAAAATCAGTTAATGGTAAAATGGAAAAATACAAAGGAATACAGCAAATAAAACCCATGTCTGTTGTGGGTATATTTCTCTTTAGTGAAGAGAAGATCATTTCCAGAAGCTGCAGGAGGAAACAATCGTGAGAGTCTGCCAGACAATCTGCAGCACAAAAGCCTGGAGTGGAATGATAACCAGAGAAAAGCACTTTATTCCCTTTACGTGATGTACTCGTTTTCCCACCAGAAACCACAGAGCCGTGATGAGCTGCTTTTAGGATTCTGCAGATCTTTCCTTCTGATGGATAGTTAGTGAATAGAATACAGGTATTTTAAAAACTTCCGTCTTTATTACTTGGGGTTGAACCTTAGCCGCCCTCCTCCCTGGTCAAGAAAGGGCTCTCTTTAACTACATAGAGAGCATCTCTTGGGTGCAAGACAGCACGTGGCATACACAGGTCTTGCCATAAAGTAGTGTAGGAAGGCAAGCAATTCTGGTAACTAAGAAAGGGCTGCCCAGAGCTCATTTCTATTCTGGGACTGCAATTGTTTTGTAGTTTTATAGGAAGGTTTCTTCCTCCACTACAATTTCCAGCAGATTCCCTGCAAACAGCTCATTTGCTTGAGACATGGGTGAGAGATTTCACTTTTAAATAGCAATATCTGACCTAAAAACCTCTTGGAAAGGAACGGAGAAGTGAATTAGGAAAGAAAGATTTATTATTTTTTTTGCAGAAAGCTATGTAACGTTTCTTTACTTGCATGATGCGGACTAGTGCTTTCCAGATGCTAAAAACCCACAGGCAAAGATAGCCCTCTGAAGCTATGACAGTGTGCTTCCTCCCGGGGCACCAACCCGCCCTTTATCTCCCGTAACCCTGCCCAGGCGATAACCACCGGTGGTGGATCTAGTTGTGATGGCTCCATCTGGCTCAACATGGTTTTAGGGAGACAGGTAACAACACAATAGCCAAGGGCAATGCACCCACCTAACCACAATGCTTGTACTGTGGTTGACATGCAAATATCGACTGACTATAAGTCAATCATCTTACCTCCATAAATAGTGAACAGGCCAAGAGCCCTTGAGCTCTCCTGCACAGCAGGGATGCCCACTCAAGGTTACTTCTCAAGATTTAGAGACTCCTTGCTGCAACAGATCCTCAGTAAGCGACTACTAGCATGCTAAACTTTGAAATCTTAGCTAAGTGATCTAAAGGATTGATTGTGCGCATATAGTCTTTTAGATATAAACCGTTGACCAAGTCTGGGGCTAGGACTGGATCCAGCCACACCTGGACTCCTCTCGGAGAACGAGTTTAGAAAGCAAGGGGGTCTTCTCTGAACCTCACAACTCAACAGGAGGGTCTCCCTGACATGTCTGTCTGACCCTGTCCTCTGTGCAGCAAATAACCAAGTGTGCCTCATAATCTCAAATCTTGTTGAAACACTGCCACATTTACTATCAAATTTTGCTAAATTCCTGTTTTATACCAATAAACGTATTGCCACTTCTCTCTACGAGTGAAGTCCATCACTCCATCCACAAGAGAAGTGACACACAGCAGGAGCAAGATGATGCTCGGAGGTGTGCTATTGTGTGCTTAGCAGAAGTGGAGAAGTGATTTACCATGTAATGAAACACATAAAGCTTTCATTTGAATTAGCCATGTAAATGACAAATATGGTTAGGGGCCCAAATGAACCTGCTGAAATTTAAGTGAGCAGAATGTAATTAATGCCTTAAGTTATCAACGAAGCTACCTACATTAATCTTTCAAAAACAGTCCTTAAATTTTCCCTAAGCACAGGCAGCACAATGATTAACAGGGGAAGTCAAAATATAGTTTTCTTCCTGAAGTTCCTTACAACAGATTTCCAAGCTGCAGAGAGCTGGTTAGTCAGGTATTCACTCTTTTTTATTTTAGCTGTTAAGCATAAGGGGATACAGCAAAGGAAAAGAAAGAAGGGCATTAAAGAAGTCTGTGTTTGCAGAAGTACACAGAGTAATTTTTTTTTATTTTATTCTTTTAGTTTTAAAAACCCACATGCATTCTTTTCTAACGTTATTGCACGTAATTATATGTGCTGACTACCAAAGGGATGTTCTCAATTGCAAATACGAGGAAAACCATTCACTTGAGAGTGGAAATAGAGGAGGCTGTGCAGTCTCTTTGAATGCAGCCCACACTCTGAGAATTCAAAACTTCTGTCTATATAATGCAATAAACAATCTTTCCCAGTACTGAGTTAGAGATATCCAGATTGATATATAGCGTACACCATAGATTTTCTTTGAAAGTGAGTGAGCAGTTGTTTTCTCTGCAGCTGCTGAAAATGAATCACATTATGAATCACAGCATTTGCCCCCATCCCCTCCCTCCTTTTTCTGTATACATATTTTAAAAAAAAAAAAATGTTTAGAGATGAAGTAAAAGCTCCATCCACGTTTATCCCATCTCCAAAGTCAGGCACTCCACATAAAGGCTCTGTTTGCCACTTTTGCTAACTCTTGAGTAACATCACAATTTCATGCCACCATCCTTGCCACTGTTTAGTATAAAGCTTTTATCAAATACATCACAGTACTCTTATGGTTTGTCCATCAGGAAGTTCACACACCCCAGTGCTTAGGGATGTTGGTTTTGAAGAATTCCCATTGTGTCCTGCTTCCGAGCTGTGCCAGGATGCCTGTGCCTGAGGCTGAAGTCCTCTTCTTTTGGATGCAATCTGAGAAGTTCTGCTCTTCACAACATTTTGAAAGTAAACTGCTTCTAAGCATATGTAGAGTCCGTCTGAAAGCCTGAATCAGAAAAAAAAAAAAAAGAAAAAAAAAAAAACAACAAAGTTTATGACTAGCTTCTAAAAGACAGTTGTAGCTGAAAGTAAAAAGGTAAAGCTTTCTTCAAACTCTAAACTCCTAAACAGTGCATGTTTCTGAACACTTACAGAGCAAAAGGAGCCTGCCCTGGACAGCCTTTACTTCAAACAAGTATAGCTAGAAATTGCAAAAGCTGAACTGTTGAGAAGAAAAATCAGTTCCCAGTTACACAGTTGTTTAATCTGCTGCAAACTAATAAAATGCTTGACTGAGATCAGATTTCCAGAGTATACAGCAAATGTGGACCTGTGCTGACTCTTTAGAAAGTCTTGGAAATGTTTACATCTCATAGTAGTTCTTGATTCCTTCTGTTCACCTAGTAAACACAGGAAAAAAGAAAAAGCATGATGATTCTTCGTAGTCAGCCTCCTGTCATTGGTTCATTTCTTTAGACATCTAAAGGAGTTTATATTCTGCAGCTACAAAAAATCCCAGATCCTGGTCTTACTGTAAGCCCCTGCAAGTGCAGGTTGCCACAGTGCGATTAGAGCAGAGGTGTGGAAATAACCTGGCGGGAAAGCTGAAAGCTAAACGCCAGAGTACGCTTGGGATATAGCTATGTTGAAAGGTCTAAAATCTTTGTTTGACAGCCTGGAATGACCTTGAGCCTGAACCCAGAGAATTAACCTGGAAATCAGATCTTATCAAATCAGACTGGTGGATATTATTGCATGTTACCTTAGCAAGGTGGCACATTCCTTCACAGTGATACTTATTCAGTGGTGCAATCTCCTTCCACTTCCTACTCAGGGCTCTCTAGCTTTGGTAAAACCTAGCTGTAGCTTTCTGCTGCCAAACAAATGAAAAATAGCCACCCCAAGTAGCAAAAATAGATAAGCTGTCTAACTTAAGGAAAGAATGCCACCTCTTTTGCTCAGCTGCTCCTGCCAAGTTGCATGAAGGGCTGGACTTTTACATCTGGGTCAGGTTTATGGCAGTGCCTTTCCCTGACCTTTGGCTGGATCAAACTCTCGCCCTACAACACACCCACAGCCATAGCGCTGCTATCATAAATTCTCCTCCCAAGGAAATAACAGGAGGAGAAACATAAAGGTACCCGAAATCTTAACTTTGCTATCACCCTGTTGATACACAGCAAGCAGGGTAAAAAACCCTGCAGGTTGTAACTGCAGCTGCACTGGAAAGGTACTTCCATATTTACCTGCAGCTTTGTTTCACATTTGATCTTTGCTCCAGAAATTCTGTCTACAGATGTGGATTTCATAGTATCTGTAAGGAAAATAAGTGTATGAAAGCAAACAATATTAGGCCTGAAGTTGCACACTGATTGTGGGCAGTGAGAAAAGAGGCAACTAGAATACCATAGACAGTAACATGAGGTTGACCACAGACCCATTTGAGTCTGTGTCTTTCTGCAGAGTGATGTATGGGCCCAGTGTCTTGGAAGTTGAGGAGACAACAGGCAAAAAACCACTTAAAGGTATCCTTCTCTCTCTCACCATACTGTCTTTAACGACTATACATTCAATCCAGTCATCTGTGGTAGTGCACGATGAAAGATGGCACAGGATTGCTTCAAGTAAAGCGGGTAATATCTGACACAGAGGGGAAGAGCTTAGATCAGCGTTTAAAATTTAATTTCCTAGACATTTCAAATTATTCCTTACTTAACAGTAATTCAATATTTAAATATAGGTCTCTTCAGGGAAGAGGAGATGGAGGAAGTATGAGTGTGATGCAAAGAAAGAATGACTGGCTGGTTAGAATGAAACACCTTATCTAGGAAATTAAAGCAATATGGAAGACTGAACTTCTAGCAACTGTGTTTATTGACTAAAGTGGAAAAATTATACAGAAGAATTTACTGTCTTGAAAGTTAACTGCTGAACTGAACGTCATAGACATTGCTGGCTCACAAGATAGGGTGGTATCACTATGGACTGAATTTGTATAATCCTAAATTTCTTAGTGACTGAAAGATCCTAGCATGTCGTGGTCTATGCTCACATTCGAGCCTGCAGGAAAAACAGAAGGCAAACAGCAAGGGAAAAGGCTCTTCAAAAAAAAAGTGAAGGGTAGAAAACCAAAAATTCTTCCAGTTTTTCTAGTTATCGTTGTTACAGAGATTCATTATCCCCTCCAGAACTAACTGAAGCACATTTGTCATCTTTCAGATTCATGTCTGAAAGGATATAAGGAATGACTTTATATAAGGAACGACTTCAATGAACCGGAACTACTAAAATTGTTCTGAATGAAAAGAAAAAAAATCCCTAACCATGCTGCTGAATGCGGGATACTGAAGAGAAAAGACTTAAAGGAAGTGAGAGAATGAAAGCGCAGCCAAGTTTCAACTGTTTTTCCCCTATTCCCTGTGCAGGACCCACCAGAGAAACAGACTGCAGTGAGAAGAGTCACAGATTGGTCCCCAGAGCTTCTATATACAGTAGCAGTTGCTCCATTGGGAAGATGGATATGAAGGCTCATGTGTTTTCTATGTGGACAGTCTCAACTCTGCTGGTTTAACCCAAGAGAAGAAACGCATCCAAATTCTCTCCACAGCAGAGACACGTCTGGTGTTGCATGTGGTATACAGAGCCAGGGGGAAGCTTGGACACCAAAGCCAAATTATGCCATTCCCCCAGAAAACAAAATAAGCCCTAAAGAATGAAAAAGGCTCAACACTTCTATAATCAAGCACTAGGAATCTGCTCCTGTGACACTGTCGGCAGCTGAGATAAAGGTTTCTTTTCTAATCCCGGAGGAGACGATGTAGCGTGCAATGTCTGCTTCTGCTCTCTTCCTCTTCTGCTGGCCATCAGCAATACAGACAGAACACCTTCTGTATCTTTTATCTGTGAAAGCAGAGTTTTGTAGCAAGACCTTTCCTAATGAAAAAAAAATTAAAAATTTAAAAAAAAAGAAAAACCAAGACCAAAAAAACAAGCCACATGTTTATGGTTTCAAGGGTAGCATTAAAACATGACTGTAATTCTTTGCCATAGTGGTAGGAGAGTTTACAGTATTTTTAGAAACTAAGCAGCCAAAAATAGAAGAGTGGGTCTAATATTCATCTTCTCTCATGGCATATCAGCAATTATAAAACCAATTTAATCAAATTTTTAAAGCTAACCTAAAAATATTTTTTCTCATTTTACACTGCCAATCGCCCAATTAAACTACAAACTCAAATATCGCTTGACAGAAGAATGTACAATAGAATTTAAATTATATCCTATTCACTTTCAAAATTCAAGGCAGGAGTGCAAAATCATTTCTTTCTAAAAAAGTCAGGGGAGAAGAAAATCTTGGACTTGTTTTTTATCATCTCCATCCACAATTGTTTATGTTAGATACTCAAAGGTTTTGAAATGCTAAGACAAGAGCAAGATGGGGAAACTGGGGGCAGGGGAGTGGAGGAGACAAGTGGAAGGAAGAAATGTTTTGAACTGGAACTGCTGAAGGCAGAGTTTAGTCAGTCAGTCCTGATGCAGTCAGATTCCCAGTCCTTTCTGGATGTTGTTTTTCTAAGGTCAGTTAGCTTATAAAAGAAGGAAAGAAAATAAGGCTCAAAGTACAACTGAATTTCAGTGTTATGGCTACTACTGTTATTTTGAGAGACCCACTATTATCCTATAACCTTAGCTTCTCAGGTCATAAAAGAGCAATGTAGGCAAAGCTAGGAGATAATGCAAAATCACTGCTCTTGATACTGAATTTCTAGACTGAGGCTTTCATTTTTCACTTAGTGTGGTCTTTTATTTTTTTTCTTTCTCATTTGGTACAGTGTGTAACTATACTTCAAGAAAGAATAAACTGATGAAAAGTAAAATAATTTTTAGGGAAAGAAAAGTTGTCATATAAAGTAGGTCTAGGAAATGAGAAAAAAATTATACAGCAGTATATAAACTTCAAATACCTCTTCCGAGAAATGAAATAGAATCAACAGCCAAAGCAAAACAACTGACTAATTTGACCAGCTTCTCTCCTGTGTTTCAGGAAATTCAAATGTGAAGGGCTGAAAAAACACATTGTCTTAAAAAAAGAAGATAGTAGTTCATTCATTGTGTTGGAATACATGGCCTGGAGTGACAAAAGAAGAAACCAACATATCTTTTACTATTAAGTGAGAAATTAATGTCTTTAATATCTTCTAATTTACAAAAGAAAGCTTGCCTGGATGAATTATTATCCCTGCTAGCAGAAATAATTTGAGAAGTATTCCATACGGTGAGTTAATTAAACACCAAACAATAGCAGATGAAAGGAGAAAACACAGATAAATAAAAATTTGGCAAGGTTAGAAAATACATGATTAACATCTTGTTAAAAACGTTTAATATACCAGGTGCATCCACCAATGACCAGGGATGGAAAGAAAAGACAAAGAAAAGTAACTGAAGCAATGTGTTTCTATAAAAAACACCCCTTCAGCAAGATGTTGGTCTTCTGGTGGGGGAAAAAAATCAAGTAGGAAAAAGCCTAAGAATATTTCAGTCCTTCTATAGAAAATAAAGTTTGACCCAAATATACTAAATTATAAGCTTAGTGAAGCTGGATCCTATGTGTCTATAAAACTACAAAATGTAGTTTGGTTAACATGTCACCTAATTGGGAACTCAGACTTTTGCCTGTCAGGTCCAACACTGATCACCAGTATGTTTCACAGCAGAGAGTTGCTAAGCTAAACAAAATATTAGGAAAATCATGGGACTTCTACAGTTGTTTTTTTCTTTCTTTCTTTCTTTCTTTCTAGACTCTGTCTTACTTTGTGACAATAACAAACAGACAAGAAAAGCAATTAGGATGAAAATAACTCCATTGACAAATAAACTTAATGGTGTCATAAAATCAAAGTATGCAAGGAAGATTCAGGTCAAGTGGAATTACAATGACGTAACACCCAGGAGGAGAATTCAAGACATACTCGTAAACACGAGGGGAAAAGCTATTGCTGTATTAAAGCATCCATCATTCCCTTCCTCTTCTCCACAGACATAAGAACTTCCAGAGAACAACATATAATTACAGCATCACAGCTCTATATAGAGCTTGAAGAATGCGTACTTCATAATTCTTATAAAATGTATCTCTGATAAACAGCATTTTATTTGAAGATGCATTTCTTTTTGTCTTTTTCTTCTAATGATGAGCATACCTGGGATGTGGGCACCCAAAATCACCTGAAATTATTTCCTTCTTTGTTCTCATAAAGAAATATAGGTATATATCTAGCACATGTCCCCATCCACGCATGCACATATGCATACGCACAAAAGCCATTTTATACTCTGAGGATTCAGATTTCACCCTTTTTTCTTGAGCTGAGACAGAAAAAGCTTTTGGGAAGACGTCAGTCTGGAAATGGGACCAGGGAGCCCTGGCAGGGCAGGGTGTGGGCTGGTGTATGCAGTGCTCACTGGGGATGGCAGCGAAACCGCCCGTGCCAGTGCCTCCAGCACAAGGGCTGTAGAGAAACTTGGTTGATCCTCTGTTAATGCAACAGTCACCTCTGCTCACTAAAACTGATTCTTGCACATGTTCTAGTTTTTTCAGTCATTTTACTTTCTTTTCAGGTGGATTGACAGTTAGACACTGAATACTCTTACATGGTTAAGCCTGTGGCAGAATTACCAAGCATTGTCCTGACATAAGTGCTCCTCCGTATATTTTCAGAATAATCAGGTGCATTCACATTTTGATGCCATCAGATAAATATTTTTGACAGGGACTCTTTCAGCCAACTCGCCTTGCTGTCCCACAGACAGGGTTTGTGTCAGGTTGAACAATCCTCAGATCTTTTACAGGAGGATGATGGCAGATTAAGCACACACAGAGAATGAGAGGTATTTCTAGAAGGGAGAAAAGCCTAGCTTTTTTTCCTACAAAGCAAGTGCTTAGGGAAACTACTGGTCTTTTTTGTCAGCATGCTGACTCCTGATCCTAGCATGCAGCTGGCAAATGCGATTGCAAAGCTGCAGTGAAATGGAGGAGCTCTCAACACAGAAAAGTTGCTCTTTGGGCACTGAAGTGTCTGCTGCAGGGACAAAGTAAAAGACTGCAAAAGGAAAAATAGAATCATAGACTCACAGGATTATAGAATGGTTAGAGTTGGAAAGGACCTTAAACATCATCCAGTGCCAACCCCCCTGCCATGGGCAGGGACACCTCCCACTAGAGCAGGTTTCTCAAAGCACCATCCAGCCTGCAAATTGCATCAGGTAAAGGCCATGTCCCATTTTGTTGTGTAATATAAGTTCTTCATCGTATCATATCCTGGGCTGCATCAAAAGGAGCGTGGCAGGCAGAGCAAGGGACGTGGTTCTACCCTTCTAGTCTGTTCTGATGAGATCCCACCTGGAGTACTGTGTCCAGCTCCGGAGTCCTCAGCACAAGAAGGACATGGACCTGTTTGGAACAGGTCCAGAGGAGGACCACGAAGATGATCAGAGGGTTGGAGCACCGCTGCTATGAAGTTGGGGTTGTTCAGCCTGGAGAAGAGACAGCTCTGGGGAGACCTTATAGCAGCCTTCCAGTATCTGAAAGGAGCCTACAGGAGAGCTGGAGAGGGACTTTTTACAAGGGCATGTAGTGATATGACGAGGGGTGATTGTTTCAAATTGGAAGAGGGGAGATTTAGATCAGATATTAGGAAGAAATTCTTTACTGTGAGAGTGGTGAGATCCTGTCACAGCTTGCCCAGAGAAGCTTTGGCTGCTCCATCCTTGGAAGTGTTCAAGGCCAGGCTGGATGGAGCTTTGAGCAAGCTCCTATAGTGGCAGGTGTCCCTGCCTATAGCAGGGGGCTTGGAACTAGGTGATCTTTCCAACCTAAACCGTTCTATGAGTCTATGATCCCTTTTGCTCCTGCTGTAATCAAGGCACAATTTTAGTAAGAAAGTCATTCACCAGAGCAATGACATCTTCACTTTAACCATATAAATAGCAGCTTTGAAGCAACATATCAAGTATTTCATGGTGAAATAAGAACTGAAATAGGCTGTCTATGAAACACATGGACTGATTTAAAGAATGCCAAATGCATTGAGCTTTGAGGACTGTGGCCCAGAGACAAGGCACAGGGCAGCAGTAACCTGTACCACAAGGCACTGCATGGTACTCCAGCCAGTATTTTAAAATTAGCCAAACTTTCTTAACCCAAATGGATAATGAGGATTTGTTCAGTACTTTGCCAGACTGTTCAGCAAATGTATCGATTTTTAACAGTTCATAAACACATATCATCTTGAACTTTACATCACTGTCGATGTAAGACCTAGATTAAAAATAAAGCTTAAGATCTAATGAAAGTGTTCCAAGGCATGAAGAGCCCAGATAAGCTGTGTTTATTTGGTGGCTGACAGATATTGTTAATATCTGAGACAGAATGTCTACAATAGATTTTTAAAACATCAAATTTTTTTTAATTGATTCATTTCATAAAACTTGTCAAGTAGAAACACAGATGGGGGTGGTTCTTGTAAACTCAGTGATAAGAAGCAAAATACAGGAACTAAAACAATAATATTTGGCAGTCTGGAAAAGCAAATTTGAAGCCTGTCAAACATTAAATTAAATTAATAAATACCATAGCATGTGCTCCTATTGCATGCGACATTTATCTTCCCAGGCAGGATTAATTGAATAATTCATAAGTGCTTCAGAATGGGGAATGAATGAGTTTCCTATGTTAATTCTTGTAAAAGTCATTACCAGCATCTCATGGGGTTCCCAATACTCCCCTTTACGCTATGAATGAATGTCCTACTTCAGTTACATAAATGACCACTCACAATTGCTTTCTTGCTTCTGTGCCATCATCATGTGTGAAACACACACAGTAAGATGATTGTTGCCAGCTATGATTTTTTTTTCCTTTTTCTCTTGCAGTTTACATTATTTTCAAAAATGGTGCAGCATTACAATCGGCTATTTGTTTTCCACAGAAAGAGAGGATTTTCATGCACAGGACTAAAATCAGACTCTCATTTTACAGAAAAGAAAAAAAAAGGAAAAAAAAAGAAAAAAAAAAGCATGCTAAAGTTGTTGTTCGGGGCAGAGATTGCAAGGATGAGCTCATGACTGCTTCTTTTACTCTCAGCGCTGTGTGAAAAGTCAGGGACTTCAACTGATAATATGAATTTTATTACCTGTCAAACACAGTTTATAACAGGTGCTTTTTCAACGACAGCATCCCCAACCCCAGAATGATTTAATCACAAAGTCAGTAGAGATAGTATTTCGGTGCAGCCAACAAGAATCCAATTAGTGTTATATGTCTTCTGGCTTTTATCTTGACTCTCCACGCATCAAAATAAGTGATCCAGCTGTTGCAAGCCTCTGCCTCAGCTTTGTCAAAGCAAACATTTCTTGAGCCAGCAGAGCTGTGCACTGACCGACACAGCTCACACACCGCTATCATTTCCACAACTTTTCAGCCTCTCCTTCAGAGGAACATCTACCTTTGCTTGCCCAGGGGGTGGGCTGTGGTCACACTGCCAGAATATGTAAGACACCCTAAGGTGGCAATTGTAAGCAGAGGCTGCAGTTTTCTTCCCAGCTGGCAACAGGCAGTTCCCATTAGGAAGAGGAAGGCAGTAACAGCAAAAGCAACAGGAGCAAGAATGCCGGCCACACTTGGAGAAGAGAACTGAGAAGCCAGGGAAGGAGCCTGTGGGAACCTGAGCGGGTTTCTCTTCCTCTCCGCTCCTTCCCTGTGAGAGAAAGGGATTGGTTTCTTCTCCTCGCCACGTTTTCCTTGGGACAGGAAAGTAAGGCGAAAATCATGGGCTGAGTGCTGAGTCACTGCTCTGATTTACGAGCCCCCTTGCAGTTTGTGTCTGAGCGCTGCTGCACGCTGAGTGATGGTTCGACATTGCCAGGCGTTAGAGTCAACTCAGCTCCGCAGCTAAAATCCTTCTCCTTAAACATACAGGATGTGCTTAGTATGACTGTAAAATACTACATAATTTTATAAATTCTTATTTTTAAAAGTTGTTGTAGTTAGTTTTCTATATTTACCCCTTTCCTAGAGAAAAATGAAAAGTGAGCAAAATTACTCATTTGTTCTAAACTAAGGATTTTATAAATGTTACCCAAAGTTATTATCAGCTATGTTTTCCTGGTAAAGAGACAATTGTGGTGGAGAATGCAGGAAATGAGAGGCATCATCTGGAGCTAAATTCATGTCTGCTTTCTAGCTTAGTGAAGAAAACAAGTAAACAAAATGGGGATGCTGTCAGTCAGGCACATCCTGCTCTTCCATAACAGAGCGTGCAGTGCCTTTACTTTTCTCCCTTGCCTTTCCCAAATAAAGCATCCCATTTAGCAAAAAGTAAGTTTCTTTCCTGTTTTACTCTCATTTATCTTTGGTAAACTACCCTTTCTCATTATATCAGATCTGCATAGAGTTCCATTTGGCTCAAGATCACTTGGTCGTCTGGGTCCTAAGAACACTGCAGCTGTGCCTGGTATTGCTGAAATATAAATAGATTACTATCTCAGGGGGTTTTAATGCCACAACTAAGCTTATTAAAATTGAGACATTGCACAAGCCATATTCGGTTCTGTTCATTCTGATCTTTAGGTTCAGCACATTGAATTCAGTTTATTCCAGAGCACTGCAGGAAAAAGTGACAGCCAAAGTGATCTCTCCAGACCTAAGTTTACAGCAAGTGTTTCTCTGAGTAGGAATAATTTCCTTTTCAGCAGGCTAATGTTTGAGAATAGAAAGAATGCAGAAAGCAGTAATTTTTAGCTTAGAAGAAACTAATCTTTATACACTAGCATGCATTAAATCAGCTCAGTGAGAGATACAAAGTGAAAATTGGCATTGCTGGAGCTGATGGAGCTTTTCTAGCTGACACAAGATGAGCTAGTTAAACTTCACTCACAGTGAATACTGTTCTGTATTTCAAAATCTGAATAATCCACTCTTAATTTCCAAACATCTGATGTAATAGTAAGTGATTTCACTTGATAATCTACATTTGAATTATCATTTTCTCTCAGATAAATATTAGATCAGTCTCATGTTTAACAAGATGTTGGTGCCTCCAGAGAACTAAAAGAAAAATGGAAAAGGAACACTTAAGAGTAAATACTTTTTTTGTTTCCCCTTCAATTTTCCTCTTCTGGGATAAGAGAGCTTTTTGACCTCTCTGAAATCTCACCAACCTTCCACTGTATTTGCATTCTGTTACAGATTTATTTATATTTACCGTTTTTCTTTGGCCAGCAGAATAGACTATGATGCTGGATTAGTGCTTTATTCACAGCAGGATTTCAGATGAGTCACAGATATATCTCTGCAGCAGCTGTTGCAGACCTTGTAATGCCATTAGGCTCTGACTCAGAGAGATGCTCACTGCCTACGGTGGCCATAATCTTAGTGGTCTCTACAACACAGAAGCCATTCAATGAAGATGATAGGAAAGTGTCGACGAAATGTTGATGCAGAGGATATCCTGAAGGAATAAAGCACATGATACACACTTCATAAGTTTTGTGACCTTTGCAGAACCTATATGGAAAACCACTGCAGGAGATGAGCAAATTCTACCTGCAGAAGTTGGAACTGCTCCCTTTTAAAAAAGATGTGCTTCCTACCTCATGGTAAAAAAAAAACATTTCCTAGATCATGGTTAAAAAAAAAAAAACCAACCAACTAACATTTCCTTTCTCATAGTAATAAACAAAACAAAACAAAACAAAAACACTTCCTTGCTGATGATAAAAAAAGCCCCACTGCCTTGCTCACGCAAAAAAGCCTCTGCAGACCCACTGAGGACCATTAAAGTCCATGAGAACTTTTAGAGGTCCTGCTGAAAAACTACACATTCATACTACAGAAGAAAATAGGTCCCATGTGATACCAGAAATTTTGTCAGGAGTTTGGCTGGCTGGCTGCATAGAATCTGAAAGCATCTTACATATTCCCAACACTATTATAAAAGCTACGGTTTCTGAGTTCCAGGGAAGAGTTATCATAGACACAGATAACGCTTGGTATTTTCAACTTCAGTGCTAAGAACTCTGCTAAGCTTCCACCCTTGAGCGATGCCATCTGCATGGAAACATTAAGCCCATCTTTACCACTAAGGTCTCATACATTAAACTGACGCTCGGCTAAATTCAGATTTAGAACAGATAACCTGCTACACCTGGGAACAGGTGCGTAAAGTACAGCTGCTTGTCCTAACTGCTCGGTGAGTAAGAGCTATGACCATCCTGCTTCTGCCAAGTCATCCAGTCAGAGAGCAGGCATTATTTCTGACTAATGGAAGATACATACCTGGCTCCTTGCACACCTCTCTAACACTCCACTTGCCAGTCAATGCTCATTTCATTTGATTTCATTCTGCTGCCCTTATTTGAGTATATCTGGAAGGGATCTGGCCTATTAAGATATAGTATCTTATATTAAGATATAAACAAAGTAATAGAGAACATGCAGAGATTTAACAGAGTAATCATGTAACAAGTTATGTTTCTGAAAAACAGGAATAGAATAGCACGTAATTGTTGCAGTGTGAATATACATAAATAAAAAGGGAGGAGAGGAGAACAAGCTAAATCATTTGTTACACTGTTAATTATCCAGATTGACAGAGATTTTTTGGCATGTCAAACTTCTCAAAAATAAAACATGAATTCTCACTTCCCCAACACAGAAGAATGGGCATCTGTCATGTTAGATTTGCTCAATCTATATTAGAACCACTCAAAGCTTTTCAGAGACTCCTACCATGCTGCATGTTTTCATTTCGTAATGAACCCAGCACAAGGCCATTATTTTGTTTAAAGGTCATGCAAAGCATTAGCTGAGTACACTGCTTAAGAAAACTATTTCGTAAATGCACATGACAAGAACATTTCATAAGGGCCCAATGTTGCAAGGTTTTGAGTACATGAGCAATGTAATCAAATTCCTCAGATTTGTCTGTATTTATTGCCTATGTAAATGCTTATAGTTACATCAAAACAGGGGATGAGTTTATCAAAGAGACAGACAAATGAAAAGGATGCTGTTCTACGTCAATAAATATTACTCAGGGCAACTAGGTATATGTTAGATCCAGTGCGTGGAAATGAATGGGTACTGTTAAAGTGAAAGTGGGATGTTTTCATCCCTGACATTGGCTGTTCAAATACTCCTGAAACAAAGTACGTGGGAATCTTCTTTCTTGAATGTGTTATAGCTGCCTTTCTAAGTGGTTTTATAGCTCTCTTCACTGTGATACTGCAGAGCTAAATGAATGCTGAAAAGATAATTTGCTGTATTAAAAAGTAAAATACCGTGTCATGTACATCCAACACAGGTTATACATAATTACATTCTTCATTTAGGAATAACACTTTTTTTAAAAATTACATAAGAATACTTTTCTGCCTTTCACTTTCACCTTTTTTTAATTGCTGCACACTATCTTACTGCAGAGAGAAAGAAAATGGCTAATGCAATAGGTCAGGTCATTGCAGAATTTATAGCATAACATTACTCGGCACTGTGTGTTTTAGTCAGAAGAGGATTGTGGTTTTCTTTTACTGACTAGATAATAACACGATGGGTTTAAAACTACTGCAAAAATTCTAGGCAGTATCCTTGCACTCCTAAGGTCAACAGCAAAAAGGACTGCCATGTTCAGCACACGTGGGATTTCTTTCTGAGCTTTTCGTTTTACTGAAGGATGCAGAAGATGTCAAAAGAGAGTTTTCACAAAAGGAGTATGAAAAGAAAACTTCTTGGGAACTTGGGGAAAGTCTAAACCGAGCAATGTTTCATGCGTGCGTTAGTAAGGTTCAACTGGCAGCCAGAGTGCTGTGACTTCTAAACTGTGACAAACAGGCTCTGTAAACCTTACAGTGAAAATCTCTACATTTTTAAAGGCATTCTAAACCCAAAGCTAAGAAAATTCATCATGCAGGATATTTTCACTTTTCCTTAAAACTTAGATGGACATCTAAATCATCTGATGTTACTCTTTTGCAGTGGACTAACATCCTCCTGGAATCACTTGCTGAAGTGTGCAGTAAACTCCATGAGTAACCTGACAGTCACAGGTTTCAAACCTCACCCATTGCTGGGGTTGTCAGATATTTGATTATTACCCAAGCAGTCCAAGAGCCGAGACTCTTAACCAAGGAATAGCACAAGCATTCACCCCAGTGTCAAACACAAGACATTTCGCCATGACTCTGTAGAAAGCATGAGCTTCTTGATGCCCTAAATGAAGCAACTTTGGTAGCTAAAGACCCTTTATCCATTGTTTTAACTCCCAGGCCCAACCTCTCTTACTTTAATTTGTATAATATTCCCCTACTCCTACATTCCCTACACACAGCTATTGCCTGACTCCAGCAATCACACCTCATCCTCCTTGGCACACCAGAAGTGTCTCCAGAAGGGACATTAAAAAGCACAGGAAGTTTTGTTTTCTTCCTTGGTTTAACGTTAATCTCCTCCTGATATGGGGGAAGACACTGGGAAGAGCTATTACAGACTGGAATCTTGCTCTCTTCCTGTAGTCTTGGGACAGAATATACCCAGCAGACTGTGTAACCTTCAGAGATCCTGCTGTCAAATGCCAACTGTGCTGAGAATCTGCAAGCTCAGATGTTGAGTCATGACTTGCCCAGTCACAGCTGACTTTATTTTCAGCTTCTTCTCAGCAATGTCATTAAGTATCCCCCTGATGATCAGGTAGATCACCTGCATCTCTGCAAAGGCTCTGCAATTTCTCAACTTAGTGATTAGGTAATATTTAACATAGGAGTCCCCACCACAAAATATTATCTCTCCTTTATAAAGCCTTCTGATATTTGGGTACAGCGAAATCAGAGAAGGACTTTTCTCCCAGAAACATGTATCTAACTGAATATAAGCATTTTAGCAAGGCTATTGGAGAAGTATCTGCAGCTGTTCTAAATTGAAACTTCAGGGACAGGCCTCATTCACTCTCCAGTTAGTCCACATCTACAGTGTCATAACATCTTTAAAACTGAAAGTGTTAAAGCCAGCATAAAGAGGAAGAAAGCAGCAGCAAATTATACTATTGCTATCAATGTAAAGTCGTGTAACTGAAATTTGCACCCATTTCTTAAAGTGAAAGTAATCATTGAACAGCAGGACTAAATAGTCAGCCTGCATAATAAAGACCTGTGTATGCCACCTCTCATTACCCTTTTAGCATTTCCTTACGTGGTTGGCCCTCACGGAAGAAAGCAATCTAATAAAAAGATCTTCAGTTTGTTTCTGTTCTGTGGCTTTAATCTAGTATTTGCATAAGTGTGTGATTAGCCACAAAGAGGCCATCTGGTTGGCCATGCTCTTTCTGATCTATTTTCTTTATGTGCCAGCAATGCTTGCTCCTCTGCCACGTTCCTTATGTGATAAATCTGCTCACCACAATACCATACTGAAACTGCCAGCAGGACGGTTTCAGTTTCAGTCTGCTGAGCAATGGGTGCTTGTGTTTCTGCCACAGCCTCACAAATATCATGGGATGCCAGCAGAATGGTATGATACCCTTGAACCCACTACGAACACCAAGGAGTCTGGCAAGAGTTCAATCTTTGCCTTCTTTCCTGGCAGTTTTTATTTCAGGCACGATGTTCTTCCTCCTCACGTTTTCTACAGCTGTGAGTGACTATAAAGAGGGTCACGTTCAGACCTGAACTTTGATACCCTCCTCTAGCTGTCTGCTTCTGTATGACTGCTCTTCCTGTTTACTCTGCTGTAGCACACGAGGTCCTGTGGGTACAGCTGGTACTGGCAAGCTTGTAAGAAAGTGTCTCTGCTGTGGACTTAGATCACAGAATCACAGAATGATACGGGGTTGGAAGGGACCTCTGAAGATCATCTAGTCCAACCCCCCCGCCAAAGCAGGTCCACCTACAGCAGGTTGCACAGGAATGTGTCCAAGCGGGTTTTTAATATCTCCAGAGACACTGTTTAAAACCACAGAAGCCCAAGATGATGGTCATTTCAGCCCAGCTTTCCATAGCACAGAACACCTCCCGTAAAAGGTTAAGCACAATTGTCAGTGCTATCACCAAGGCCAGGACCCCACTATAGTGGGGCTGACACTACACAAATAAATATCAAGACAGAAACTTTCCTGCAAACTGCTCAAATCACAAAGAAATGGACTTTAAAGTAGCCGGGATGTGCTCATTCAGGTCGCACAACAGGTTCCTTGGCACACTCAGGAAGAAAATATAGGTGTCTCACTTTTTAACACTCCTATAAAGCTAATAGAACAAATAAATATGCAACCCCCAAACATGCATCTGTTTCTATGCCATAAAGTTGCCCTAAAACCTGCTCAAAAAAGAAAGCTTCCAAAGTTGAGAATTTGGAAGTCATGTGTGACAACTCCTCTAGAAGTACGTGGTATCACCAAAACAGCAGGGGTCCACAAGGATCAATTCTCACCATACTCTCTGTCTATATCCATCCCACCATTCTTAGGAGCAAATTGAGTTACAGGGAAGCCTATTCTAGGAAAAGATAAAGAGTAACTTCCCTTCCCTCCACATGTTAAAAAAAAACCACCAAAAAAACCACGCAAACAAACAAAAAACAAAACAAAACAAAACAAACAAACAAAAAAAAAAACCCAAACAAACAACAAAAAAAACCCATATGATGCCCAGGATGCTCACTTTCTTCTCAGAAAAGGATAATAAGGTGGATTTGAAGATGAACTGATAATTTTTTGTTGACCAGAAGGAATGTTCCTGACGTCACACTCAGTAGTATCCGCATCTTTCCAAGGCCAAGTTACAAAACAGATCAAAAACTGACCATAACTGCATTGCACCACCGTGGACATCTGTAGGCTGGCTGCTTCCAGCTACCCCAGTTCCTTCTAGCGTGTGAGATCATGTCTCTTCAGGAACCAGTGTACCTAATGCTGTCCCAAGGTGTGACACACCACAGAACTCATCCTTGCAGATTTTCACTGCAGGCAACTATGAGTTTGGGTCTGTGCTGTGGAATTCCATACCCCCAAGTCTTTTCTCTCCAATGTCCTGAATGTGAACCTAACAGAAAGAGAATTTGAATAAAGGCTCTTTGTAGAACCAGGTCTGAAAAGAAAAAGGATATATAGATGTAGCCTGTATTTCTTACACTCTGGATCAGCTTCGTTCTTTTTGTCTGGTTTTGTGTTTTGTTTTGTTTTTCTTCTTTTTTTTTTTTTGCTTTCCTGTGTTTAGTTTACACACTCAGGCACTGCTACAGCAGCTGAGTGAGAAAGTAACAGGAATGCCTTCACGGGTTTCTATAAATCAGTCCAGAGGCTGAATTATCTGACGTGCTTTGTGATATCTTCTATATGTCTAAATATCCACTACAGGGGGTTGAGGTTTCTTTTATTAACATGTCTTGCCTCAGGGAAGAAGTTTTGTTTTTCATAACCATAAAGGATACACCTAACATAATTTTTCACTGTTTTGTACAGATCATACACATTCTATAATGGAAACTTCACAGCCTGTTTCCACAGGTGATGTGGTTTGAAGGCAGAGGAACGGGGGATGTAGAACAGTTAAGGGCAAAGCAGCCTTACATAAACGACAGCAAGTAGAAGACAAATAATTCTTTGTATCTTGCAGCAAGACATTGATAAGTACATGTGAATATTGGATAGACTTTGCTGGCCCAGAGAGTTTAGGCTAGTTAATGTATTTGATGCCACATTTGGGCAAACAGAGGATTTGTTGGTTTCCGTTAAACCACACAGAGAACTGTCAGGAATTTCACTGGGAGTGCTTGAAATATCAGCAAAGAGAAGTCAAACAATTTGAATAAACGTGCTTCGGAGATTTATTTAGCTGAGAAGACTAAACAAACCTAACATGAGAGATTTCAAAGTTTAGAAAATAACAATGAGTTAACATGTAATTTTGTAAACAAAACAACTTGTCACCATTTTAACAGCTCCAGGTAGAATTTCCAAGTGCCTTATCTGATCTGTTTATAGAACAAATAGCAGAAGCTTATGCTTAGACATAAGCACCATGGATTTAAAAATCAGTATGCAAAGCCTACAAGTGTTAGCATTTCAGAGGGTCAAAGAAGGTAAAGAAATCAAAAATGTGCTTTTGCTCCTTAGAGCACAGCACTGGTTTAGTCTTCAGCAATACCACACGTAGTCTCCCGGCTGACAGGTAAATTACAGATTTATCTGAGCTGAAGCGGCTACTTCTCTTGTACCTTTTTACATTTTAGATTCAGCTATTTATACCATTTCATTACAAATTTCCCATGGTATGGGAGTGTTTTATATATTAAACTAAAAAGGTACTGGTTAAAATATTATGAGAGCTCAAGAGTAATTGTACAGCCTTCAGTTTCTGCGATATCTTATGAAGCAGAAAAAGACATATGCCAGAAATCCTTTCCAGACAACTCCGGAAAAGAGGCAGGAGCTACAGTATTAATTTTCCCTTCCACTATCGCATGAAACCTGGCCACCTGTTCACAAAGGAAAATTGCACCAATTCATATACCTTAATAGCACTACAGGCAAAATCTAGATTAAGTTTTTATATACATCAACTTTGTGAGTACTTCAAGCCTGCGGAGCTCATTTTCCCTGTTTACATGTGCATTCATTATAAAAAGAGTATTTCTCACTCTGGGAGGCCACTACAGTGGACAGTTACTGTATCATAAACAATGGAAACTTCTGTCTTTAAAATTCTAATACGTGTTTATACCATGTGCAAGAATAGATTTTGGTTACTTTAGGTAGTCTATACCACCAACAGCCATTAGACACGAACTGGTGAGATGAGACTACCTCATCACAGTTTAATCCATAAAACTATAAAGCAAAATATATGAGATATTTTTGACATACATTGCAAGGCTTTTTCTCCATCTGAAATAACTCACTCTTCCGTGCGGATATGCAATTATTCTGCATATATTTAAAAAAATGAGGCTTCTGTCCTCTCTTGTGCCAAAAGGTAGCATCTGCTAATAAATTAATGCTAATAAATTGCTATCAGTTCCACCAGGGCTTCAACACATTTCAATACACATTGAAATCAAAGAAGGAGCAAAATCTAGAGTGTCATCTAATCTTTAAAGCACAACATAGGCATACTGTTTAATTTACACCTTTGCTGGAAAGCTGACTCGGCTTGCTTCCATTTTGCAGCCGTGTCATCCACATTCCAAACAAGTGATGATCCAGAAAAGAATATATGGGATTCCTTAAATATAGAGCATACTCTCAGCTTAAAAAGTTGCAGCAGCCTTTTTCTGACCCGTTTCCATCAGAAAACAACAATGGTGGTGTGTGGAGATGAAATTTCTTGAGTGACACGGGCTGTATTTACAACAGAAGAGGTGAAGGGATGGAGCTCATCTACTTGTTTTCCAAGGGAAAGAAATAAATATTAAGGACCAGTTGGTTCTGCTGGAAGATCCTGGGGAGGGGGCGGGGAGAGGGAAGGGAGAAAGGAGAGAAAGGGCTGCAGGGCTTCTCCTGGAGTAATACTGCAAGTGGATGGGGACTGTTACAAAATACAGTGGTTGAGTTTCCCACATCTGGATGACATCTGGATGAACTGCCTGTTGTGTAACTAAATAGTTAAACGTCTTCAGCTTATCATTGAGGCTTTGTAGAGTAAAAACTGGAGAATTTCTGAAGTTATGATAATGACTTAGCAGAACCTTATTCCTTATTCATTCTAGAAATTCACAAAATGCTTTTTCTTTAAAAAATTTGGGACATCAAGCATTCACAGCAACTCAGAATACACAAAAGTATACCAAGACCATATATACTAATCTTGATGCTGTGCTGTTTTGCGTTGTGGATAGTGGCCTTGTTGGTAAAATATTCACAATTTTAAGAAGCATTTGGCAGCAGTTCTGTACTCAAGTGGGTAAATTTCCAGTTGCCCGAAGCTATCAGTAATAAGTGCCACTTGCCAGGGATCATAGAGCCAAAAAAAAAAAAGTTTAGACATAAAATGGGATTTAAAAGTGGATTTAAGTGACCATCCTGTTTGTCACCAGCATTGCAGTGATTTGGGGGAAAAATGTGTGTTGACTGGCACTTTTATAAATTTATAGTGAGTTTCACAGTCTGGTTCCAGCCTTTTAGCAATAGTGTAGCTGCTACGTTTTGCAAAAGCTCCCCCTCTGCCCCCAAGATCCTTTTTCACCAAAGGGCCCTATTTATGCTGGGAGAGTTATATATACTTTGAGTCTCCTAAATGATTGTTTCAGCCGGGCTTCAATGGAATCTCAACAGAAAACTAAAAGCTGTTTCTTACAGAAAATAACTTGCACCAGCCAAGCCTCTGCCCACGGCTGACTGACCTATGCTGAGTATTTCTTAAAACTGGATAAGCAGTGCATGTTCTCCCCAGGCATTTTGTTTTTCCAGTGCAAAAAAAGCATGAAAAGAGATCTTTCTACAGTCTTTGTTTCTGTTTCAGCAAAAAAAAAACCACCAACAACAAACCCAACAAAAACCAAAAACACAAGCAACCCACAGATTGCTGCATAGGATGATGTAGAAGAGCACTGTCTTTTAAAAGGAGACTCCAGGAGGTTTTCTGGCCCATGGCTTAAAAAAAAAAGTGCATTTATTTCCCAATGTAGTCTTCCGAGAAAAAAAAAAAAATATAAAATACTGCTCTTTCCTGGTATGAGCTCAGCATTTAAGAAAAACAAATTCTTGGTTAAGTTTTCTGTATGGATGAAGTGCTGCATGATCAATTTATACAGATTAAATATATATAATTCTATCAAAAAAAAAGGCTGGTTCTGTTGCTGTTAAGAATATATATATATATGATTTTCTCATAGCATGTATTTATGCTTCGTAAAGAAATCTGCAGCAGCCCCACATCCATAATCTGACTGTTGATGTACTTTCTGGAGGACACAATGGTGGCCTTTAGCAGACATGTCAGCCTCAAGTCTTCTCAAGATTCATGGGACAATAGTAGCTTTATTCTATTTCGTAACTTCCATTGTCCTGTAGGCACTCAGTACGATTTATGCCCGGCTGAAATGGATGCAAAACATAATTATGCCAAGACGGTACCTCCAAACCCTACCACCATTCCTATTTTCTTCTCCACCGTTTTTACTGTGGCTGTTTTTACTGAGACACAGGGAGCACATACCAGAAACACATTGCTCAGCCTGTTGCAGTCACCCAAGTAAACAATTAACAGTCTGGAAGTAAAAAACACCGTTGCCGCTGCTGCTGCTGCTTCAGCTTGAGGCATCTGCAACTGGGACCTCCTTTCCACCAGCCCACACAGGAGGAGAGCTTGGATCCACACTGACTCAGGGCTGTCAAACTGCGGCACTGTGACTGAGGAGAGATTAAAAATAAAGAGTCTGAAAGCCGCCTGTCAAGCACCGAGCGGCGGCCAGCCGCCCTCCGCCTGAGGTGGATGGGAGGGAGGGGGCCTTCACAGCAACCTTTCCAAATTCCCTCTCAGGATGGACACCTCCTGCGCCCTGGGCTTTATTTACACCTCTCCAAGCTGTGTAAAAGAGCACAGCGCGAAAGGAGTGTCCCCTTCAGCTACACAAAGCCGGGCA
>VXBW01005592.1:400580-480176 GCA_013400375.1 Thinocorus orbignyianus | reverse complement strand
CACCGCTTCCCGGCCGGCTGGGGCTGAGCTCCGCCGCCCCGGGGAGGACGGGGCCACCCGCGGGCCTGTCCCCGGGGTTCCCCCNCCCTCCTCACACCCCCTTCCCCGCCCGGCGGCGATGCCGGCCGTGCAGAAAACCGTCGCCGAGATCCGCTGCCGCGCTGAGGGTAAGTACCGCTCCGGAGGTGTCCATACCGCCTGGCCGGGAGCTGTTGTGTCGTCGTCCCCCTATGTCGCGACGGCACCCGGTGTCGCGACGGTTGATGCGACACCGACACCCCCCACCCCGCCTCAGCCGCGGCCTGCCGCCCCGCGGTGCCCCCGTTCCGGCTCCCGGCGGGGCTGGCGGGGTGTTGGTGTCGTTCTCCGGGCGGTCCCCGATGTCCCCGGCTCTCCGTTGTCCAGCGGTTGCTCATCGGCTCCTCAGGCAGAGCCGTTGTGCTCTTGGCCCTTGCGGTTTGTGTCCTGGGGTATTCCCCCTAGGATATTCCTCCTAGGGATATGGTGGGATACCCCTTTCCTAGGTAGTGTGTTAAGTGTACGCTGGTTCTCAGGACAAGGATTTCTGATGTGGAGAACCCGCCTGACCGAGCTGGTGTTTCATGCCTAAGGGTTAGGATCGCTCGCCTTCAGATAACAACCTTGTAAAAAAACCTCACTTCGGTGATTCAATCTTAATTTACCGCGTGCGGAACTAGGATTTATCATTGCTGATACCGAAGCAGCGGTGTGTTGGAACAGCTTCTCATTTCCACCTTCTGTAGGTAAGGATAGCAGTGTCACTGCAATGATGCAGGTATGCAGGTTTTAGCCCTTTGTCTGAAAGTTTTTGCACTCATTGTTATACCTGGCTGGTTAATTTTTTTTTGCTTTGTTTGGCTATACAGGGAGGTAGAAACTTTCTCTAATCCTTCTTTGAAAGGGTTCCTTCTTTCTTTTTCTTTTGCTAGGAAGAGCTTGAAAGGTAGATTGGAGGTGGGCTGTTATGAACATCAATATTTCTGTTTCTCCCATGTTACATGCCCCCTTTCCCCTAAAGTAGGTTTTGTAGGAGGTCTGGCTCTGCCTTTACCTGTGAAATGCTGGCTGGCTAGGAAATAAGAGTGGATCTTCAGGTACATTCTTTCTTCCAGGGATGCTGCTGATATATGTTTGCAGCTGGAGCAGCCGTGCTGCTGTGCTCACAGTGATTAGTAGGTGCATATAATGGTACTAGTTAAATGTCCAAATTTTCAGTGCTTAATTTCAGTTCTTTTCCAGACGGTTAGTTTTCACTGCAAGCATAGCACAAGCAAATTGGGAATATTGATGCTGTCTTTAAAATTATCTAATTAAAAGAATCTTAATGGCTGTTAAACAAACAAACGTGGTGTTCCCTGGAGTTAAAAATCTATCCAAGATAGGCAGATGCAGTAAAGGAGGGGGAAGTCTAGCTTATTTGAATAGTGTTCAAGGTTGGATGGCTGTAGAACAGTTGAATACAGGGTTTAAGAGGCTTTTCAAAAACGCTTTTTTTAGGTCTGAAAATGATATGAAACTTCTTTGAAGAAAGTTAGCTTTTGGAAAATGATGTGATAGTTTTCCATCATAGCAGTGGCGTTATTGACTTATGCTATACTTTATATAGTATTACTCAAAGAAGAGTAGTTTTAAAACCGTTACTACTTTCCTACTCTTAGTTTAATGTTTTACTTACTGGGTCATTTTACTTATTGTATTCAGTTCTACTTATTTATGCTCAGTTCATTCACAGTGAAACCAGTGTTAATGAGTCTCTTACTTCCTTGTTTCTTTTTGAGATAAATGGTTTCCAGTTAATGCATACCTTTGGACAGCGTGGCTACCATTTCTAAGCATCTCTTTATAAGTTAATATTACTATATTCTAAAAAAAGAGAACTCCACAGCTCTGCAATCTGGGTCTCGTCCCTAGCATTTGACAGCGAAATAAATGAATTGTGGAACCCTAGCTCTGGTGCCATGGTTTAACCCCAGCAGACAAATAAACACCACACAACATCTTGATCAATTTCACCTGGTGGGATGGGGGAGAGTCAGGAAAGTGAAAGTGAGAAAACTTGTGGGTTGGGGTAAAGACAGTTTAACAGATACAGCCAAAGCCATGTACACAAGCAAAGCAAAACAAGGAATTCACTCACTGCTTCCCATGGGCAGGCAGGTGTTCAGCCATGTCCAGGGGAGCAAGGCTCCATCACACACAATGGTTACTTGGGAAGACAAATGCCATAACTCTGAGTGTCCCCCCACTTCCTTCTTTGTTCCTCGCTTTATACACTGAGCATGACATCACACGATGTGGGATATCCCTTTGGTCTGTTGGGGTCAGCTGTTACAGCTGTGTCCTCTCCCAACTTAATATGCCTCCCCAGCTGCTGAACCTCCCTGCTGGTGGGGTGGTGTGAGGAGCAGAAGAAGCCTTGACTCTGTGTAAACACTGAAAACATCCCTGTAGTATCAACACTGTTTCCAGCACAATTCCAAAACATAGCCCCATACTAGCTACTGTGAAAGACTGACTCTGTCCCAGCCGAAACCAGCACATCTGGCTGTCACAGGAGTGTCTTGTGCAAGGCGATAAGGCTGCCTTCAGAGACCTCCATCAAAGTCTTAGCTGCAGTGCAGAGTAGGAATTTTTTGTTATTGGTGGGGTCCCTACGTGTTCTTTGGAAGTCTCTGATAATACTGTAATCACAGATGGCAGCTTCCGTAAGTGCTGTTATAGCACTGACCATTCCTTAGAGTAGCCTAAGACTTGCAGGGATCTGATAGACAAGCTTAATATTACTCCCCTTATTCTAGAAATTTTATATTGTATCTTTGAGGTTAAAACCTCATTTTTCTTTCCTGTCACTACAACTACTAATTTCTGCTTCAGAGACCTTTTCCATGGATCACGAGGTACCTTATCAGGCTGGACAGTCTTGACATCGTCTCAGAACTAAGCACTCTCTGACATGAAGAGATAGTAATACTGTTATTAGAGAAAATCAACTGTTGTGCTCAGATGAAATGAACTAAGTTGGAACTGTCAGAACGATGCACACATGTATTGCTTGACAGTTGCTCAAAAGAATTGACACTACAGTATATAAATTATTGCAAAATAAGAATTGTGGGTGTTTTAACATCTGTAGGACAATGTTACCTGCATAGAGAAAAGGATTTAGTTATAAAGGAACTACTATTTTTTGCAATATTCTTCCGAACTCTGTAGGTTCTTGTGCTCGTCATGGCTGACAAAAAATAACCAGGCATGCTTACAACTTTTATTTAGTAGATTTTTGTGTCTGTTATCCCTGTTGCATGGAAGAACACCTGCAGTTCACCATACGCCTAGGAAATGCTGCAGTTCTAAAGTGATGTGTGTATCAATAAAGTCTTGCTCAAGGCATGGAAGATTTAGTCTCCTAAACAAAGTTAGGAAATCGCTCCATGTTTTCACCACCAGTAACCTTAATTCAGAATTGTACCTAAGCTTCAGATGTTTGCTGGTGTGGAAATAACATCGGTGTCATTGTGTTCTGCAGTTGCAAAACACATGGGGATCTTAGCGTATCCTGTATCTAGCTTTATTAAATACTGTAATTAACTGTGGTTATTTTAGCTGTATATAGCTGCACAGTTCATGTATGCATCTATTAAATGAAATGTAATCATTCAAAGCATGTTTTTTTCTTTTGAGAGACTCTGGAAGAGTGAACCTGTGTTTGGCAGTTCTTTTTAGGGTTCTCTGAGGACAACATTAATGCTTTTAATCTGCATATTGGTGGAGTTCAGTGGTCTATATTAGGTTGTCAAGAAAGGGTAGGAGTTTGAGGTGCCATGGTACTGTCTACCAACAACAATGGGTAATAACTAGTTCTTCGTATTATTGGAGGTAAAAGCCTGTATGAAAACAAAATGAAGCTGAACTTGTGCAAGATGAGATGACTTTCATATGAAGAGGGAAAGTGTTTTGAAATTCTGTAGTAGTCATCAAATTGCCTTCAGCAGATTGTCTGTTTTTGTAATGCCTAATATATCCTTAGGTGTTTCTATTCATGGATTATAGAACTATATAACATTTTGCCAGATGTAGTGCTTGTTATGGTCACTTATGTCTGGGTTTGTTCCTGCCAAGTCTGTTTTGCAGATTATGTTGAGATCCCAGTCCTTCACAACAGGGGAAAAAACTTGCTCTAGTTCTAGCACAGGCTTGGCTATCTGAACAGTGCCAGCAGGTTCAAGCAGGTCATTACAATTCCCTTCTGTGCTCTGACTCTTCAGAAGGACAGATTGATGGGTCAAGTTCAAAGGGCTTGTTCTCTTGTCGAAGGTCTGTTATGGCATTATGACAAATGACTCTGAAGGCACCTTCTTTGTCAGAATGGTACCCTCTTTGACCTGTGCTGCGTTCCTCGGGAATATGAGCTAGCAGACTTACTCACATAGGATGTTCTTGGCTAAAAGACCAGCTTTCAAAGCATTTGAATGCTGTACTTTGAGACTGAAAACAGAAATTTTTAATGATTAAAGGAAGTGAATTAAAATCCTTCTGGTGATTTGAGAGGGTTTTCTTTTCCTCCCTTTCTTTGCATGTCAATCTGTATCTACCTTTGTCTATTGCTTGTAATGAAAACAAAACTGGTTTAAGGAATGAAAACTGAAACTGTTAAACTACCCTACCTAAAGGAAAATTTGGGTAGATGGAAAACATTTGGACAATGTTTGCTCTTTAGAATTTATTGTTGCTTTTTTACTGATTTAGAAACTTTATTATCAAAACTGGGTTAGGAAGATTCCCTGCAAATATTGTGTGTTGGAACAGAGTTACTTCTTCCAAATTTATTCCTGGAAACAAAATATAGTCTTCAGTGGATTCTCTTGGTGGAGAAAGCTCAAGATGGTTGTTTTTTCTTGTTTGTTTCATTGGTTATTATTTATTTGGGCTTTGTTATTGATGAAGATGCTATTTTTGCTGCATACTGAAGAATATTGTGTGCAGAAACACACATTTTTCTGTGATTATTTTTTTCAGGTACAGCTTGTACCATGGGAAGAAACTACCCAGTTTCCATATTTTCAGAATTCTGTTTTCAATTTCTTCTTACCATTTCCCACTCTTGCATATAATTTACTTCTGTTCTTTAATTTTGAACAGATTGAAGGAAATCCTGAACCAAAACCTCAGTTATTTATTGAGTGGCTTTGAATGAAATTTGTGGTGGTTTGTGCTTATCTGTCAATAATTTCCAGATTCTGGGTTCTGCTAATAAATAACTTTTGGAATGCAAAATAAAATATTATGTACAGTAATTCTAGCTTATGCAATGCTTTGTAAATCAGCTTTTTGATTAGGATAATAGTTACATTCCTTTGATATTGAAGCACATTTTTCATTGGTTTTAGCACTGTAGTAACATAAAATAATAAAAAAATCCAAATATATTATCAGAACGTGTGATTCTGAATATTATGAGGAAATTAGTTTTGAAACCTGCCATTTCTGCATAATAAATTGTCAGAGTAGTATGATGTGTTCGCATTTCGTATTATTCTTATTGAAATGCTGACTTAGAACTTTTTTCAAGTCAGATGCTTTTCTGCCAGTGGGGTCATGTAAGAATGTTCGTCATAGAATCTGTTTGATAATTCAGCTGTGGTTAAATATCAGCTCCAGTTAAATATCAGCAGTTTTGCAAGCTACAACAGAGGAAGAAAAGTCTTGGAATATGTTTGTTCTTCTTTCTAAATGACTGGTCTTACTAGTACAGCATCACAGCTCCTGTTTGAAATGTGATAATTGCTGTTTTACTATTCCTAAATACAAGACTTCAAAATTATGACTAAGTAGTACTTCAGAATTTGCTGTGACCTTAAATTGTTTTAGCCTTTAGGCCAAAAAGAGTGATTCTACTTTTAATTCTAAGCCCCAGAATAGTGCTTTTTCTGTTAGCTTAGTGCAACAAATGAACAAGAAGCAAGTTAGGTCAGTATCAGATTAATACCTGTAACACAGCAATGACTACACTAAAAAAAAAAAAACCCCAACCTGCAGTCACTGTAAACTCTAAAGTCTTCCTTTTATTTTTCACACTGATTTTTTCATAGTGAGAATTTTGTTATGGCTGATGCTTTGCTATTGTTGGTATGGGTTTTTTATTCTTCCTGTCTGAATTCTGCACTTCAGGTTTTTGTTTCGTTGTTTTTTTTCTTTCTTAGTCAACTTTCTGAACGTTTAGGTCAACGTTCTTCTGTTGTTTAATGGAGGTTCCTTTTACAGAAGGTCTACCAACTCTTTTTGACTCCTGGTGTATATTAAATGTATCCTTTTCAAACATACCTTTATCAAAAAATGTGGCTATTTCCACCAGGAGATGATGTGGTGAATTTTCTTTTCCATTCTGAAGTACAAGTATGCTTTATCTGTTCTTGCAGTTACTTGTGGACAATATTTTTATGATAGGCCACCCTCTGCTTCATTGATTAATAGGCTGAGTCCATACAAATTGGTTTGATGCCAATGGATCCTTACTTCTAGAGAAAGAAATATAGCACTTAGTAGTTTTTTGCAAAGTGGTGAGCTTTAATTTAGAGCTGCTACACTGAAATGTGATGTTAATCAGCAGTTTACACTCTAGTTTATAGTTCAGGCTTTTAAAATTTCATAGAAAAGTAACCTTAAAATTTGGGGGATGATGTAATGCAGTTAAGCTCAGGTTTGTGAGCATAGTTCAAAAGATGTTCTATTTCATATTTGAAAGTGAGTAGTTGAAATTATATACATCTTAAATGTGATTTCCTGCAAGGTGCCGGATTGCATCAGGGATTGTAATAATGGGATCTATCTGCAGACTTTATTTCTGTCCTCTTGACTGTAAATTGGTAGATATTTCAAATGAATGTATGAACTGCCATAACTTTAACATCCTTCCTTGTTGAGAAGCATATTCCCTTTTAAATTTTAGTTCCTGACATTACTTTGGGCTGTCTGAATGCCAACCAGTTATTGTCAAATTCTTTACTCTTCTTACGTAAATAAAATATAATGAAGATTTCCTTGCATGTTGTATGTGATAAAATGACTGTAATGAAGTAATTTTTTTGGTGATTTAATCTGTTTATGCTAGATGAGTGTGGACGAGACATGGCAAAAATTAGAAATGCTGTATGATAGTTTTTTGAAGATGCAAAATACAAACCCTGAGAATGCAGTAAATAATTTTTAGTTGCAATTCTAGTGAATGCATCATGTAGGGAACTCGAGTCACCCTCAAGTACCCTCATGTACCTATGAACGTACTTTCCTGTATCTGACAAATTATAAGAAAATTTCAGTTACAAAACAAACATAATGTATTGACTTCAAAACAAAACTGTTGTAGGGAAGGCCTGTCCCACATGCAGGTGTATAGTGTCCCCAATGACATTTGGTGTGCTGAGAGCCCAGAAACAGTGCTGGAGCTTTGACTTGCCTTGCAGCTGTGCAGCACAGAGTCCTCTTTGACCTTAGGCAGTTCTAAAAATCAGCAGCTACCTGGCAAGAAGAGTGTGCCCAATTTCTGGCCAGGTCTTAGACAGCTGACCAGGGACAGACGCATAGCTGTGGATGAGCTGAATCCCAGGTGTGCTGACTCTTCCCTGAAGTTCTTGCATAGGTGATGCAAGCAAGATGTAATGGTGTTGGTGCAAAGAGCAGTATATGAACACTTAAAGAAATGGCATCAAGGCACTAGGAAGTGGTGTGGTGAGTGTTTATGAAGCTTCTCAGCACCTTTTTGCTGTCACTTTGGTTGAAAGATAAATAAATGCCATAATACTGGTATATGAAAATAAATGTCTGTAGTTTGGCAGTCTTTTTAGCAGACATAATGTGCCTGCATTTAGTGCCTGCTAACATTTGCTTTAACTCTATCACTGTCAGTATCCAAGACTTATCTTATTAAAAACATTTAAATGAATGCTTTAAAATTAAAGTAGTACATTTTATGAATGTGCAGACTCTTTCCTTATTTCCTGAACTTAGTCAGGCCAGGTTGGTACTTCTGACAATAGTTTCCAACTTTTCCACCCAAATGCATTTGTAGGAGCCATATTCATGGAATTGTAGAATCACGGAATTGTCAGAGTTGGAAGAGACCTCTAGAGATCATCTAGTCCAACTCCCTGCTAAATCGGGATTGCCCAGAGCACATTACTCAGGGCTGCTTCCAGGCAGGTCTTGAAAATCTTCAGAGAAGGGGACTCCACAATCTCCCTGGACAGCCTGTTCCAGGGCTCTGTCATCGTCACAGTAAGGAAGTTTTTCCTCATTTTCAAATGGAACTTCCTGTGTTCCAGCTTGTGCCCATTGCCCCTCATCCTGTCACTGGGAACCACTGCGAAGAGTCTGGTTCCATTCTCCTTCAGCCCACGCTTCAGATACGTATAAGCACTGATGAAGTCTCCTCCTAGCCTTCTCTTCTCCAGGCTAAAGAGTCTCAGCTCTCTCGGCCTTTCCTCATAAGGGAGGTGCTCCAATCCCTTAATCATCTTTGTTGCCCTATATTTTGTGTTTGCTCCTTCATAAAGCAACTGGAAAGTAACTGTCCTGTACCCTGAATGAAGCTGCACTTGCCATGTGATGGATTTAGGTTCAGTTGGGTATAAACGTGATTGGATATGCACTTACATCTTGACTGAAAACCTAGTCTTCATAGAGATGTTCTATATCCAGTTGTGTAGTAGGGATATATGTTTATGGAGTTGCATGCTGGAGGTCGTGCATAGGCAGTTGTATGATAGTTGTCACTCCAAGGAGAGGTGGTGACAAGAACAGGAAATGGCATACTTAGTCTGTCACCTGCACCCGTGTGGTTCTTTGAGTCAAGAAGTATTGTGTGGACACTTGTTTAGGTGGTTCCAGTCTTAGACTGGCTGCCCTTCCTCTGAAGGGCCATCTTGAGATACGTGCTGAAGTTTGAAGAGAAATATCTTGGATGTGTGCCTTTCTTTGAGGGAGTTAGAAGGAGAGAAACAGAAAAATTGCAGTGGGTGAATGCAGTAGTGGGGATTTCCTGCATAGTGAAGGAACCTGTGAATTCTGAATGGCAAGTGGTGTGAAATTGGAAGTTTCTGTTGAGACTTTGCATAGTATGTGGAGGCTTGACCTTACAAGGTAGCATCTGAAATAAATGTTCTGGATGTAATAGGTAAGAGGCTGTGTAGTAGGCTGCTGGACTGGAGGATGACGTTGATTTTGCATAACCTGTTTGTAAGGATTTGTACAACATACTAGACATAAACTGTAAGTTTCCATGTACAGCATTGGTTATCCTTGACGTGTGTATACATTCTGATGTATTCATTTGCATTCTAACATAGGTTTTTTTCTGTGTAACTTTCTCATTTAGCATACAGAACGAACAGTGCTTATTTAACAAGCAGCTACACACACTGAGATTATTGTTATAATTTAAAAAATTTTTGATGATTGATTTAGGCCCTACCAGTGTTTAATTTACAAGCTCCAGCCGGAACAGACTTCTTCAGCCTGTTGATCATTGGCATAATAGCTGAGTGGTTGATGAAGCATTAGCAAAAAGTCATAAGGAAGAAGAATACATTGATATCCCCTTTTACAAATGAAAGTCATGATACAGGTTGGTGCAAGATGGCTTCATAGAATAGGCATAAAGCTTTTGCTGACTAGTGGAGGAAGGTTGCTGGGAATGTCAGTAGCTCTAATAATACAATTTCAAGTTAAACACACACCAAATGAAGAATATACTGATATCACTTCTCTGGGAATAATCTGGCAAGTCTCCTGCAGAAAATTTGTGGCCGGTGAAGGAATGCTATCCCATTAACCAACAAATACTTAGTGTCTTTGGCTTCCAAGGATCATGTCCTTTCAGCTCAAGATCGGTCCATCACAATGAGCAAGAAATCAAGTGACGGTGGCAGTAGAAACGCATGAATTAGAGAGGAACCCCTGACAAAACTGAAGTGTGAAAAGAGAACGTACAAGAGGTGAAAGCAGGGACAGATGGCTGGAGAGGAGCATAGAGGAGGATGTGGTTAGTTAGCAAAGCCAAAGCCCACCTGGGGTTTGCTCTGGCAAGGAACTCATGGAAACCCTTCTTAGCCTCCTTCAGACAGAGCAGCAGGAAGAAGATGGAGGTGTGGGCCTGCTGCTGAACTCGGCTGGGAACCTGGAGGCAAAGGACATAGAAAAGAATGCAGTACTTGGAGCCTTCTCTGCTTTGGTCTCTGCTGATAAGATCACCCTTCAGGAACGACAAGTTCCTGATACGAATGAGAAAGTCTGGAGCAAGAAAGACTTGTCTCAATGGATGAGGACCACATTAGGGAGCACTTAAACTGGTAATAGATGGGTCCATGGGATCTGGTCAGACGCACTCTGCTGCAGAGCAGTTGGCAGATCTCGCTGTTAGACCAATCTCAGTTATCTTTGAAAGGTCACAGTATTCTGGCAGGGTTCCTGAGGACTGGAAGAATATCATCGATCTTCCTGTAGGGTAGCTTACATTGGTTTCCTGTGTTTGGTTAGTTTTAATTGTGACAATGAATTTCTATGAGTATTTATGAGAACGGGATTTGTGCAAACAGATAAAATTAGTCATTTTGATTTCAGGTAGCTATACCAGACACTTGATTTTTGTATTTAGTTTCATTGTTCAGACATCCTCTTTGTAAACTCTTCTTCTACCATTGAGATTAATGGTTAAATTTTCACAAAGTTTTTATAAGAAATTCACCTATTTGTGTTCTTTCGCAAATTCTTGTTACACTACTGTCAGACACATGTGTGTAACACTAGTTTAAAGGAAGCACAAAGTGTGTGTTACATGTATTTTTGGACAGATATAATACAGGAAAGTAGATGAAGTAGTATGAAATTAATTGTATAAAGGTCACAGTAAATGTCCCTTTAAATATTTTACTTTCCTATAAATTCAGCAGTGACCAATGCTAAATTTTCATGCAGAACTTGAAACTGGTCTGCAAATGACCTCTATACAATATATAGGTCTTCTGAGTTTGTAATACTTATTTGTTAGATAACTACATTTTTTGTTACAAGTTGCCCAGAATTACTGGTATTACTGGTGTATTCTTGAACTTCTTGCTTTTTTCTTATGTTACTGTTCATATATTTCTCATGATGTCTTTCTTTTAAAATAGTTACCTCAGTACTGGAAGTAGTTTCCAGTTTTGCAGGTTTTTAACTCAAGATCACTCAGCTGGGTGAGATGGAAATACATAGGGGTTTTTTGTATTCTCACTTCTCGATTCAGACCAGATGCATCAACAGACCGTAGTTCATATTGCCATGAAGTGGCACAAGCTATTTAAGTGTACTTATGAAGTCAGCAGATCTTGCAGTTATTCTTCATTTTCATACATACAAAGCATATAGGTTATATACCTTTTATTGATAATTAAAATTATGCAAAAGGTTGATTTTTGTTGTTGTTTTTAAAGATCTTTACTTGTTATTGTGGGAAATGCAAGTACATTGAGTTCACATTCACAATAGAAGCTTTTTCTTGTCATGAAGTGCCTTGAATATCATGTATATATATCTATTTATATGGAAAATCATGCTGTTGTTTTTACAGGCTATGAGAAGACAGATGATGTTTCAGAGAAAACTTCTCTGGCTGATCAAGAGGAACTGAGAACTATATTCATCAATCAACCCCAGCTAACCAAATTCTGCAATAATCATGTCAGGTATAAACTAGTGTTAATACATGCTGAATTTCAGAACATTGCATACTGCATAGCAAAAATGAAGGAAGTCTCTGTGTATTCCACTTGTGCCATTTCCTCTGACTCTGTAGAGGGGAATGCATTAGACCCGAGAGAGCAACAAAGCTGTTCCATTTACAAACCTGACCTTCCAAATTTTAAAGAGTGGGATGAGAAAGGTCTGGATGGGGAAAGGGTTGCCTTTAAAACTGCACCATCAGCATGTCCCTGGAGTATAGGTTTGTTCTTCAGCTTGAAGTTCAGTTGAAGTTCAGTTTATCTTTCACCTTCTAACATATTTCTGGTAGATGGATGCCAATGTAGTCATAATTCTCTTGAGTATGGCATTCTTTGTGTCTTAAACTATCTTTTTCAGTCAACCAGCTACAAAGATGCTGTGGTTGCTTGTGAAACTCGGTTTGAATTTCAAGCTCAAGGTTTAGCACTCTGCTGATGGTTTATTTTGTGGGGTTTTTCTTAAATTTTAAGTAATGCACTGAATACTCATTACATATGATACTCATAACATATGATCTGAAAGCTCCCTCGCTTCTGTTGTTAAAATTCAAAGTAAATGAATGGCAAAGATAACCCTCTCCTAAGTGAGAGTAACGTGGTAGGCTTTTTTATTCATGGACTTCAGATGTTTTATTATGCTTTTTGTTTGTGTACACAACTTGCTTTTTCTGTCTTTCCCTTTGTTTCTTGATAATGATGAACTTTCTGCACAATATATTCATGCAGCTGTAAATGGACTGGTTTATGCCAAGTTAAATTAAATATTATTGACTTTAAAAGCAGTTTAAATCTTCCTACAGCTGTCTAGCTTTTAAGTTTTTTGCATGTTTATTTTCACTGTTATAGGGCCTTAAGTGGTAGCAGTCTGTTTTTAAACAAATGTAAGATCAGCGAAGAGCTGGGAACTCAAATGTTTTGTGATAATGGCTTAGCAGAAGTTATTACACTAGGATAAGCTGTATTCTCTCTAGCCTAGTAAAACTACACTTAATATCCAGTTATTTTAAAAATTGAGCTTTCCATTCAGTGATGAGTATAGGGTTTTTTTTTATCTTGTAATGGAGTTTTGTCATTTTAATCATTTCAGAAATGTGCCATTTAGATGTAGCTGATCCTGTTGTTGCATTTTTTGTGTGTGTTGAATTGTGCAAATTCATACTCAGTGCAGAAGCTCCTCAGTCCTGATTTAGCACCCTCCTCATTATGCTCATTACACATCTTTATGCAAGAATTTTGTCTGAATGGGAGCTGTTGCAGTTACTTGCCCAGCACATGCCATAGCTGGTGGTGTAGGGTACTGATGCCTGCCTTACTCCTGTCCTTGGTGGTGATGCAACTGCCTGCCTTCTCTTTATTTTTTTTCTTAGAATCATAGAATAGTTTGGGTTGGAAGGAACCTTTAAAGGTCATTTAGACCAACCTCCCTGCAATAAGGAGGGACAACATCAACTGGATCTGGTTGCTCAGAGCCTTGTCCAGCCTGATCTTGAGTGTTTCTGGGGATGGGGCATCTACCACCTCTCTGGGCAGTGTGGGCCAATGTTTCATCACCTTTCCTTATTGCTTGTAACTGAGTGGCCACAGAGCTCAACTGCTTCCCAGAAAGTAGATAGAGGTGACAAGGGATCTTTTTGCTTCCACACAACAGTCTCTGGAGGGCAGCAGGCACTTCCCTGGCTTAGTTGGTTCATGGATGTCTACAGGACTTTCTCTGTAGAAGTCTTTCAGTTTCTTTCTTATCCAATACAAATCTGTTTGCTAGCGCAGAAATCACAAAAGATTCTGTTTTGTTTGAAAGATTGTGTAACTGAGAGGGAAGGAATACATTTAGAGATTATTTTTTTCCTACTGTAATATGCGTATTTTTGTCTCTTTCTCTCAGCACTGCAAAGTACAACATCATCACATTCCTGCCAAGGTTCCTTTATTCCCAGTTCAGAAGAGCTGCTAATGCATTTTTTCTTTTTATTGCATTACTTCAGGTAAGATCAACA
This sequence comes from Thinocorus orbignyianus, assembly GCA_013400375.1. NCBI lineage: Eukaryota > Metazoa > Chordata > Aves > Ciconiiformes > Thinocoridae > Thinocorus > Thinocorus orbignyianus. The sequence goes on along the minus strand of VXBW01005592.1, from coordinate 466,408 downwards.
ATAAAATGCTAGATTTTGAATGTTTTTGATGTTTGGAACTTGTTGAGAGAGCGTTTATACCATAGGCAGTGTTTTGCAGAGATACTGAGGTTGGTGTACCATTCTTTCTGAGCCCGCTAGCCTTGCAGAATAGCTGAATTATGTAAATGTACTTTTATTAAATGTTTGAGTTTGTGGGGTTTTTTAACTCCTTGGAGATAACACAGTACACACAAAGATTTTTCAGTAAGATAGGCTAAGTATAGCTAAAATATTGTCAGTTGAAAAAGACTGTAGAGACAGGAAAATCCCATTTAAAAATAACTAGCATACACAGAAAAATGTTACCTGTTACTGGTATCTCTCATAATGGAGGGTACTACCTAAGAACATGAACTTTATGAACATTAGTCCTGTAGTCTGTTTTTTTGAAGGGCAGGAATTGCAGCTGAGAATAAGTGATTATTTATTCTGAGAGCGAAGCTGGTTATGGTTGAAGTTGAGCCTAGATGAAGAGAAACAGCAGTGCAGTCCATTACTGTAGCAGCTGGTCAGCTCTGCTGGTTAGGAAGAAAGCACTCAAGCTTTTCTACACCAGCACTGTAGCATCATTCAGCATGTTTGTAAAGGCTGTCCCTGACCCATCTTAATAAGACTTTTTTGAAGTACATAATGTTTTGCAGATATATCAGCACATTTTATGGAGAGGGACTCTCTCCCCCTGGAGAGGGACTCTTTGTCAGGAAGTGTAATGACAGGACAAGGGGTAAAGGTTTTAAATTGGAAGAGGGGAGATTTAGATTAGATACTAGGAAAGAAATTCTTTCCTGTGAGGGTGGTGAGGCACTGGAACAGGTTGCCCAGAGAAGTTGTGGATGCCCCATCCCTGGAGCTATTTGAAGCCAGGCTGGATGGGGCTTTGAGCAACCTACTCTAGTGAGAGGTGTCCCTGCCCATGGCAGGGGGGTTGGAACTTGGTGATCTATACTATGATAATTACCATAGGCTAGTTTTGTATTCTAATCATATTTAATAAATATACATCTTCATAATTTCTAGTGCGTGTTTTAGGGTGCATCGATTTTTCTGTTGTGGAGGTCATTGTGTTAGGAATTGCTACAGCAAACAAAAATTGTTAAAATAATGGCATGTTATACTGCCATGTGTGCTATTTTCTCCCTTGCTTCAGGTGTTTCAGCAAGTGAAAGGTGATTCCTTGGTACTTACTCAGGTTTCTTTATTGCTTCTGTAAATGCTTGGAGCAGTTTCTTAGGATGCATGTGTACAGGTAGCTTACACTGTTTTCTAGGGTGGGGTAATGTGAAGTTCAGGGTTTCATTAAGCTGTCTGCCTACAAACCTGTGGCTTCTAAATAAACCTCCTTTCCACCCCATCTGGCATCTCAGGCTAATCCAGTGGTCCAGCAGCATTTCTTGTGGTGCTGCTGTGCACATCAAGCTAGCAACACAGAATGTGAGGTTTCAGAAACTGTTGGAGGCTTGGCATGAGTGAGTGGGAGGCTCGCAGGTAGGTAGGTGTTTGGGGTGGAAGAAGTGGAATGCGAGGACTTTCACGCTCACCATCAGCTATCAGTGAGACTGCACTGACAGGGGTAAAAAATGCAGGATAATGGAACCAGAGTATGGGCTACTGCCCCTTTTGCTTTCATACTTTGACTGGAAAATAATGTGTAATTGGAATGGGGGAGTTTGAGCATACATGTAGGGAGGAATGAAAGGGTAGGAATAGCTGGAGAAGTGATTGATCCCTTTCTCTTGTAGCAAACACATAGGCACTTGCCCAACAGTAACTTTGTCTGGTTTCCACATAATTGCTTGAAAAATGTGGTCTAGAGGAACCTGCAGAATAGATCTATATTGGTCTTACTCCAAGAAACAGCATATGTACATCTAACATCCTGTTTTCTTTCAGATGCGCAATGTGGTGGTAACAAAAAGAAATGTGTATAGTATGTAAATAACATTGGCTGCTTTTCAAAACATCTTATGATAAATTGAGAATGTCTTCTAACTGCATTGAGGCACTGCTTATTAGTGTACTTCTTTTGCAAAGATCTCATTGTCATATGGGCTGCATTGCCTGTTGTAAGTCTCTTAAAGCAGTAGTACCCTGACCTGTCAATTTTGCCATTAACAACTGTAGTCAATATATAGATGATTAGGGGTAATCATCCATGTATATATCACGGATGCTGCATCTTCTCAGCACTTACATTGCATACGCATTTCACTTGCATCACCTGTGCCCATACCACCTTAGTAAAAGTGGATTTCTTACAATAGTTCGGCAGAAAGCAGCTGTTTGAAGCTTGTCAATTAATAACTAGTGTAATACAAAAGATCACTTAGAGATCAAAACTGCAAGGAAGAAATGTACTTTGGACTTGTATCTACTTTAACAAATACCTGAACTGAAAAAACTAATTGTATTTTATATTTTTTTCATTTAATTTTAAACACAGAAATGAAAGGTGAGTATTCTGCAGACACTAAAACATCTGAAAGTACTTCACTGAATACTGTGCTATTTAGAATGCAAGTGTTTTATTGTATCAGCTTCTTTTGAATTGGAGACAGTAACCCTGTCTTGGAAATAATCAGCACCATGTCTAAAATGTGAATTCAGTTGCTTCATCTGTATTTGCACAGAAAAAACTGCTTTGTGTATTAAAAATATGTTTTTCAACCAGCAATTGAAACAAATATTTTCTCTTTTTTTTTTAATAGCAAATACCAGATGTATCACCAACAGGCCGTTATACAACATTGGTCCCTCTCTTATTTATTTTAGCTGTAGCTGCAGTGAAGGAAATAATTGAGGATATTGTAAGTATTTAACAACAATATTTTGTAAATACCTTTCAAATTTTTTCATAGATTGTATTAGAAAAATTTTGTTGAATAATTCTGTTGAACCATTCTTGCCTTCTGGATGCTTTTGAAAGCTTCCAAAACTACTTAGTTCAGAAGACGAAATATTTAGAATATACTGTTATAATTTGGAAGCGTGTTTCCTATTTATACAAGTGACCATAACATGGTAAAACAGTATAATTGTGTTAATTATACACATTTTTTTCTAGTCAAACACCTCTCATTAATGAAACGCAAGCATATTTTTGAAGTGTGAACCAGAATCAAAGACCCTACAGAGCCCAGTCAAACCCAGAGTACTGCCACTTTTTCAAGCAAGGGCTCTGCTAAAAGAAGATTGGAAGCTACCTAGTTCATCTCAGGTGGAATCTATTTTAAAATCAAATAACCTGTAAACATTTATTGGGTTAGAAAAAAATTTTTTTTTCTTCCTGCATAAGCAGGAGCGGAGTTCTTTACTCCCAGTAATTATACTTGTGAGCTGGACTTAAAATCAATCTGTGTATGAGATGCTAGACTCACATTTTATAGAACGAAATTGTGAGAATTTCTAGTTTTAATCCAGTCCATGAAGAATGTAGGATTAAAAAACATCTTGCCAGAAGCCTTTTTATTTACAACTTTATGGGAGATATCTTTTAAAAAAAAAAATAGATAAGTGCTGAGTAACTCAGAGTTGCAGATCAGTCTCATAAATTTTCACTTGTTCTTCAAACCAGAAACTGGATGGATTTTTGTTTCGATACCAAATACTTTTTGGAAAGGTCCAGGAATTATCTTTTAACTTTCTACTGGAATTATAATATGATGCTTGTAGTATGTTCAGAGGAGTAATCTATTTAGTTGGGTACATTTGAGATGAATGAGTACAGGTCACTAATGTGCCATTTTTAAAGTTTTAAAAATGGATTTTCTATAGTTGTCAAATCCAGGTCCATGCATCTGATGCATCTCTTTATTTCTGAAGGCACATGCATAGAATCCTTGGTTTCACTGTTGTGACTTGGCACAGTTTTGTAGACAACAAGGGAATAGGCTTTTTTGCCTTTTTCTGTTGCTCCAGCCCAGTGTAATTTATTGTTAGTCTTTCATGTCTTGGTGCTGTGTGATCTGGCCTGATGGCCAGGAGTACACGTGGATCACTTGTCCGTAATAGGCAGGTGCCCCCACCTGTGCCAAGCTTTCAGTGTCCTGACAGAAATGTCCGCTGACTTCTTCTATTTTGTGGGTAGGAAGAGGAATTTCAAACTCTCTTTCGTTTCATACAAAAGTTGTTGGGGTTTTCTGAGTACTTTCCTGCCTGCTCTTGCAGAACCTCTCTAATTTGCATAACACAGTTGAGTCATTTAGCTTTAGATAATGTCTCTTGTATTTGAGAAATTCATCTTGATGCTTTACCAAGTCACTCTAGATGCCAAGAATTTCTTAATCCTCTCTTGCTCTGTTTTAGTTCTGCAGACATATTATGTGGAGGACAAGTCAGCTACATCTTGCTATGGCAGATTGCCTTGTCCACTAGAGGAATATGTTTCCTGGGTTTTGATATTGTGGTCTATTCTCTTGATTTTTGGAAAGGGTTACACACATGTAGTAGGCTTCCTGGGAACATCAGTTTTACTGTATTGGATCACAATTACAGTGTATGTGCAGAAAGATGATCAAGAGGCAGAGTGATGAGCTGCAAAGAAGCTTTGAAGCGGAGGGTGGCTGGGCGCATGCTGCCTTTCTTGCTGATACAGTCAACTCAGTCTTCTCCTCAGTTACCTCTGTGAATGGATGGCAGGCAACGTACGTTGTTGGATGAAGCTCCTGGGCCACAGTGTTGTATGGTCCCAGAAGAAATGTTTCCAATAAATATTTTTGTTCTATTTAGCATTTCTAGTATTTGCTGCCCAATAGGCTGCTCTGCCTTACATGTCTTTGTTGCTTTCTCTTTACATAAACAAAATCCCTTTTAAAAAAGCCATAAAATCAATTCATGTTCTTTCAGATATTTTTAACAGTTCTGCTGTTATTGCTTACAGACTTACACCATCTGTCAGCGTCTAGGCAAATATAAAACTGAGGCTGCTGCTACTGTACAAAGTGTCCTTTTTAAAATTATCTCATCCAGTCACCTCTTTCGTGTCATTTGTTTCTACCATTTGCTCTTTGCAACATGAAGTTTACAGTTTGTCATGGGGGAGAAGATAGGGAGCAGGTTTAGTGCTTTTTTTGCAAACATCAGCTAAAATGATAAAGCTCACATTTCCAAATATATTATACAAGTATCTAAAGGCAATTCAAATACTGTTTTTCTTTTTGTTAAGTTTACATTGCCTCAGCATGGGGTTAATTCCTGCTGTAATTAGTCAAAACTGAATGAGATGAAGGAACTGATGGGGAGAATTTAGCTGCTAATTTAAGGGCTGTGTATATATATATGTATGAATATAGCTGATGGAAACGTTGTGAATTCCTCACTTGAACCACTGAGTTTCACAGACTATAGTCCAAACAAAACAATTTGCTTTATTGTTTGTAATCAAATAGTTACAAAATCTGGTGTTGTCTGCTGGTTATATTATGCAGGAATATTTGGCTGACTGACAGCTGTATCTTTTTTTTATCTTCCTGGGAAAGCTGACCACTTGCTGCATAGTAAAATATTCATGTATTGTCCCTTAACCTTTAATTTTCATTATGCCTTAGTTTCTTTACACAGTGAGATAACCATTTCCAGAGATCTTATCTATCTTAATCTAATATTAAAGCAAGATTAATTGGCTTTTGGATGGGAACCTTGTTTATCAATAAATATCAAAGTAATATTTTCAGCTCAAGAACCAAATGCTTCCTTTTCGGGAGAGAAATCCCAAGCCAGCAGAAGATGTTAGCAGAAGATGGAGATTATTCATGAACAGCATGTGTTTTCCGTATATGCTTCAGAAGTGCTAGGAAAACTTGTGACATGCAGTGCTAGATTATCAGATGTTTCCAATGATTTTCACCCATCATCGCTCAGAAAGCAGCTGACATTAAACTGATACTTTTTAAGCTGCAGGAGACTGCCTGTAGGGAAATAAACAGCTCCTTTGGTCAAGTTATTATGCTTTCCTATTCATCAAAGGTTATTTATCTGTGGAATCAGCCATCATGTTGAAAGGAGAATCTGCTGATAATCTGTGAAAATCTAGTGAAAGATAATACCTTAATTTAGTTTGTGCAAAGTGATAAGATGTCCTTTCAAGAGCTGCTCGCTCAAAGTCATACCAGCATTTTCTTAGAAGAAAATTCCTTGAGTAGCTTGACTTATTCTTTTTCAATTTACAAGATTGCTTCTGATTTTCTTTGTATTTCAAAGGCATGTATTTTGTAGCTCTATTCAAAAAGCTTACTTAAAACAGTTAATTCTTCATAAACTAGTATTCCAAATCATCTTCCTGCTCAGGAAGAACAGAGTTGATTACTCTTAAATACTGCGTTTAAATTAGTAGTCTGCTAATCTTTTCGTAGCCGAGTTGGATTATACATTGAAAATGGTGGTGGTGATTAGTAGCTGCATCAGAAAATATCTATCAAGATGTTTCTCACAGGTATGTTAAAGCAGAGAGACATCATGGCCTGTTTAGGATGCAAATGATTCATGGTCCTGTTTAAAATGTTTTTTAAAGTGGTTTTTTGGATTGATAAGTGGGAGGGGGTAATACATGTGGTTTTTATCTTAAGTGTGAAATCTTTATTGTGTCAACAGAAGTCTTTAACCACTGTGCATTTTTAATTTAGAAAAGGCATAAAGCTGATAATGCGGTGAACAAGAAACAAACTCAAGGTAGGAATTTGTAAACTTATTAGTTGTTCTTTGGAGGGGTTGTTTCTTGATTATTTTTTTTGCAAAGAGTTGTGTTGTAATCTGAACTGCTGACAGATAAAATTGAGTGGGAAATTGCTTATGAAGATCACTTCAAAATGTGGAATCTAAACAGTGGAAATAAGGACTTGCAGTCACATTAGTCCCACAAAATGGAATATGCTCTCAATTAAGTTTATGAGGTTCCTAAGAAACTTAAATATTTAGTCATCAGATGTGATGCTGTAGCTGTTAAAAGATCATAGTCATCACTGTATTTGCTGGATCTAGATTATGGTGAAAAGTCTATGCATTTCTAAGTACACAAATCATAATAATATTTTTTTCAACCAGAAAATCTTGAATAATTTGACTTTGGAAAGCTGCAATTGGAAGGACAATTCATAAAACTGAATTATCTTACTGTGCTGCTTTGGAACTGAATAAAGATGGAAGGAGTTTTTTGTCTGGGGCTTTGTGATTGGTTTGTTTTTGGTTTTGTTTGTATATGATATCAACTGAATAGTTTGATTAGAGATAATGAGAGACTTAGCCAGCATACCCAACCAAAACTTTGGAATGTGGTTTTGTAAAAAAAAAAAAATAAAAAAATAATAAAAGAAGTATTAAATAAGAGGATTGTTTTAGCTCAAAGTGAGGGAGATGTTAGCTAATATGTCCTAAACACTCTTGTCAGGTAGGAAGCCCAAGTTTACGTTCCCACTTTGCTGCTTTTTAACTCTTCATGTTACCTGTTCTGAGGCAGGCCTCTCTTGAAAGAGCTGGTCTTGCTTTTATAAACAGGAGGAGGAATGAGTGTCACATGAGTTTGATTGCAGAAATTATGAGAAATACCACAAAGAAGAGAATCTTATATGGAATCTTTTTGAAATAAATAATGAGCATAACCTAAAGTGTTTGTTTTTTTTAGGGAGGGATGTGGTCATTGATGAAAAATAATCAGGCTTGTTCAGTACTGTTAACTACTTGAAACATCTGTAATATGAAACCATACATTTTAAAGCCTACATAAATTGTACCTAAAAAAAGTTTACTGTAAAACTTACGGGGAATGAAGGGGACAGATAATTTATTAAACTACTGAGCATGTAACTCAATAGGAGGTTTGGAGATCTTAGGGCAGGGAGGCAAATCTATTGACTTGAAAGCACTGGTACTAGAGATCTCCAGAGAACAGGCCTGGAGAAACAGATAACCTCTTATCTATACATAAAAACCAAAGGAAAGCTAATGTAGGCATTCAAAATCTGATGCTTTTGTCAAACATTCATAGCTTTTGAGATTGCAACCAGCAGTTTTAGATGGCAGTAAATCTTGGAAGTGCCTTTTCATGTATTTATCTTTTTTTCCCCAGAGGGTACAACATTTTAAATAAATAAAACATTTGTCTTAATGTACTTCTCCTGGGTTACCTCTCTGGTCAGCTCTTTGGTGACTGTTCCTAAAATTCCTGAATGTTCCATGGAGGCAGAAGTGCATCTTGAAAGTTGAAAGTATAATGAAGATACATAAAATATTGGTAGCACTGAGAAACAGGTTTCTTAAGCTAATGCAGGATCCGCATAAGTACATCAGTCCTATCAAAGTACATATCTATATATCTATCAAAGCAATATTTAAATGTATTGTCAAATATAGTCCATCAAAGCAATAATTTAAAAGTTTAATCAGTGTGGTACTATCTTAATTTGTTTTCATGTATTCAGCATGAAAAGCTGCACTGTGCATAGTGCATTAAATATCCAACTTCACCTTTGGTTGTCTTTTAAACATATGAAATTGTTAATGAAATGAATATATAGATCCTGTATATGGGTTTTCCTTCATCTGTCTGTTCCTTAAAGACTATGTGTGTCTCAATTATCTTAAATAATTAGTTTTCTAAATTTCCATTATTATAAAAAAACTCCTGCAGAGAATTTTGATTTATTAGGGTGCATTAGGGATGATTTTTATTACCTCAGGCTGCATACATATCCAGCAGGACACCATCAGACACTCTGACATGATGAAGTGTGTATTTCTGCAGTGTGGTGAAGTAGTCATCTGTAGGGCAGATAGAGCACACTTTTGAAAGTTAGTCTTTAAAGACAGATGAAAAATGGGAGATACAAGCATGAAGCCAAGCTGCAGAAGATTTTATGACACCAGTTCTCTAACCATTATATAAAAGGTGCACAGCAACAGCACTTCTTTTGTTCTTACAAGGAAATGGATTTAATTGAATATCAATATATGTTAATTGTGCTTAAAGGCCTTTTGGACCAGTCTAAGGTTAGGGTACTCTTGAGATTTCACATATCTCGGGGTGTTTTCATGAGTCTGGCTTATCCACTTGTGAGCTGATTTTAACCAGTTAAACCAGCAGGAAACATCCAGAAAGGAAAGCTGAGTGTTTCCTTCCATTTAGTGGGTTAAACTGGCTGCTGAAAGGGTCCAACAAACACTGGGGCAGCAGACTGTGCAGTGAATGCACACACCTTTGCATGGGGTGAGGGCAGAAGAGAACATTCCCTTTGCAATGGCAATGCCATGTTAGGTCAGCTTGGATGCATGTGAAAGCCTTAGGGCATATTTTAGCAGTTGAAGTGCTTCTGCAGACAGCACTTTTTAAGAAGCGCTTGGACACCTCTGGCAGCTTATTTACATTTCAGACCTGCAAAACGCCACTGGCAGTTGCTGTACTTTAGCTATTTGTGAAACTTAGTCACCTGGATTGCTGCAAGGTCTATTTTTAGTCATTATCAGTTCTGTCATGGTTGATACCACGGCCCCAAAAACAGTGTTACTTACTCAAGGGGATGGAAGTAGGTAGTTGGTGGCAAAATTATCAAATGTCTTGGTTTCCTTAGGACAGTGTTACTGGATCTGTAGTCTTCCCAGTGAAGGGAAAAGGTGTGTCAAAGTAGATTTTGTGTAATGATCAGCTGATTGGTGAGACAGTCATTAAAATATCTGCTTACTGTCTGAAAAGCAGACTGCTCCATTTACCACTGCCCTGAGTATCAGCATTAATAAATCTGTGTAAGGAAGGGTAATGAAATTTATTTCTTCCTAAAGAATTAAGCAGGTTAGGTAATGACTTGCAGAAATCACCGAGATGCTCAGGAAGAGGGTTCAGTCTGGACAGAAACTCAAGGAATACTTAGCTGTAAAGGCCATATGTATTCCCAGATTTTGATACGCTTTTTTTGAAATCAACACCTTTTGCATTAGAATTGGATTCTGATCAGGTACTTAGATAAGCATCCTGACAGTTTGAAACCTGGGAGGCAGAGTGAAAGAGAACAAGCTCTTGGAGCCATCAGATTATTGATAAATGAAAATACATATTAATTTCATTTTCTTTTTGCTCATCAATTTTCAATAACTCTTTAACTGGTGCTAATTAAAAAAAAAGTCACCTTTATTATTCTCTGAAAACACAGTCTTGGCAATTAACTGGCAAACAAGGCGTGGGTTTCATATCATAGTAGCCATACTTAAAACTAGAATGGTGGAGTATGCTTGCAAGATAAATTGCTACTGTCAGGGACAATCTATACTGCATCTTAGGCTAAATGGTGTGTGTTTGGGGAGAATGATTTTGATTGAATGATTTCCAGTATATTTATGGAGGAGATGACTTGGAGTGATGCTAAAGTTCTCCAACATACCAGTAACAGTAGGAACAGCTGAATACCAAGTCTGCTGATGACTTTTTGTGGATCTTTTTTGTATGAACCTCATCCATATTTGAACTGAGAAAAAATTCTTGAATATTTTCATAACTTTCTGACTTTGGAAGTTTTTATTTCAATTACTAATTTAATTTAGAAAACACCACGCTGTCCTACAATCTATGTCAGATTTTGTTGATTCTCAGACTTTCTGATTGACCTTATAATAAGATTGTATGATACAAAAAACTGTTACATAGAATACGTACTGTATAATTGAAATGCTTGATTTGAATTTGTTTGTCCTGACAAGGCATGCTGTAAAATATTGTGTAAATGAGCTGTCACCGATAAGAAATCGGACACACATCTGCATACTGTGAAACTCAACAACTGGAAAATATTTTTTCTTTTTTTTCCTCAGTACTACGAAATGGTGCGTGGGAGATTGTCCACTGGGAAAAGGTGTGTGTTTGTTAGTGACTTCTAGAGCATAATGCAGATTGAATGTTTGCTTTATTTTTCAAAATGATTGTCATTGATAAGAATTAACTGGTATGATGTGAAATGCATAATCTTTTGTATTTTATTGTCTGTTAATTCTTGTCTCTAAAGATGCACTTTTTGAATCAAGTCAGTTTTGATGTCATGAGTCAGACATATCTGCCATTAAATGGTGGGCTCTAAGTTTAGTGGAAAATAACTTGAATAATATGTTTAACTTCGGAGTATTCACATATAGCAAAATTGTACAGTTTCTTTGGTGTGCCAAGACAGAAACTTCTTACTAGAAACCGGTTACTTTGTGTATTTGGTAAAATTCTTTGGCTTAAACCATGGGAACTTTAAAGACTATTACGCAGTAGTTAGGATGGGACTGTTAAAGGTAGCTCTTTATTACTGAATGTTACGCTGTTTGGTCCCTTAGTTTTATTGGTTTCTATGCCTGAAAACTTGAAAAAAATATATAGCGTGTTGCAACAGAATTTAGGGCAGATTAATTTATTCTTCAACTCAACTTCAGTCTTCCAATAAAATATTTTACAATAACTAGCAAAAGTAAAGAACTGCATAGAGAAGATCTCAGATTAGGCCTTTTAAAGGACAGATTTCCAAACAATTCAGTGACCTTTGAGTACCTGATACCTATAGGCTTCTCTAAATGTGTGAGTTTCTAACAGTCTTTCTAGCAAATTCAGCAGGTAAATATTTATTGTGCTTAAAACAAAGGGATAACATATTTTGTTTGAGACCATTAACCAATTCCCAGTTTTCTTTCAGGTAGATGTTGGAGATATAGTTATAATAAAAGGCAAAGAGTTTATACCTGCTGACACTGTACTGCTCTCATCAAGGTAGAGATGCCCACTGATGCTTATAGTGTAGAGGCTGGTTTCTCTACCCTGCATTTATTTATTTATTTATCTATTTGTGATTGTTCCAAGGAAATAAGGAATAAACAAAAATGCTGCTGTTCTGAAGTGTAGTCTTTTGTTCATTCAGGCATTTTGTCATTTCAGGCAGTGTTTCTTTAAACTGTGACAATTACAGTTTTAAGATTACGCTGACATTCAATTTACCCCTAAGAGAAACTTAGTATGTTACTTTGTTGTTGGATATAATATAAAAAAGGCTGGATCTCTGGCTAAAAATTGGACCTCAACTTCCATATTTAACTAGGTTGAGTTTTTCATAGATGCCTAGCAAATTGTATCCTATAAATAAATTAAAATGGATATATTGCAGGAAACAGCAATGTTTATAAAGGTTATAGTTGCCGCTTTGATAGTTGAATCAGGAAAAAAAGTGCACGTGAGACGTGAATCATCAAATTAGCTCTGCCTGTGAGCTGAATATTCACTTTATTCTCTATTATATATATTGTGAAAAATTTCAGCACTGGAAGCAAGACTTAATTTGTAGTATGTAATGCTGTGACTCTTTACATGGACAATCAGAGGTTGTTTATCATCATTTCCTTGGACAGTTTTATTTAAGAAATCCACATGTTATGTGGAAGATGCACATTTTTCAACATCTGTTTGATCAGGTCAATAGACAACATATTATAAGTTGGGTTTTTTTACAATGGTTATTTAAGTGTGGTCAATTGTATTTTGATTTATTACTGTGTGTTTACAATACAGTTTCCTTTTTTTTTTTTCTGGCACAAGCAGAAGCATTATCATAATGTGCATGATTATGGATTAGGTATAGAACCTCTGTGATCCCACTGAAGTTAATAAATCCACTCATGTATACAATTAATAAGGTTAGGATCTTTCGTGTTTCTGTGACAGACTATGGTGTAGACTAGCACATTCTTCTGTCTTCCATTATGTCTCCAAATTAAGTGTAGCTGCTTCTAAAACACTTCTCTTAAATTCTCAAGTTTAAAGTAGTTACTAGATAATACTATAAATTTTCCCCAGAGTCTGTCTTCAGTACTGATGTTTCTTATAACTTGCGATGTTTTTGTACTGAGTATCCTCTATGAACCTTTCACATCTGTACTTTGAGAAGCATTTATAAATTTTATTGGTGTTTCTCCACTAGCTTCATATGCCGTACACCATGCAGCAAAGAACTCTTGTTCTATTGGCCTGATAATAGCTTCTGTCATGCTATCCCTAGTGTTGTGCAGGCAAAACAGATTGCATCCTCTCAGAGCAACTTTATAACCTTCTTGAGTAAGCTCCTAAATTTGAGTCTTTGCCTTGATGTCTTCACTGTTTTGCCCTCTTGGATTTGGAGGATGCTTGCATCACAGTGTTTTCCAGTTGTAGTTTACACACAGGAAAATACCAACTGCCTGCAAAGCCTTGTTTCCAAGCGTTGTCCTCCTGGAGGAATTCTACCTCACATGTTGATAAATTGAAGTAAAAGTTAGCTGCTACTGGACTCATCAAGACTGTTACCTCTTTGCTTAACCTGACTTTACTGCCCTTGTCAGAACAGACGGTCCCATTTGTGACAATTACTCACCTTGAATTTTCTGGTCAGATTTTTTTCTAGGATCCAGTTTGCAAAGGGGACTCCTTGAATTGTTATTTCTTTTCTGGGCCCAGTTTAGGCACTTCTTCCAGCTTAGTTATCTTACCTAGTGTCCTGTTGCAGCCCTCCTTCCAGGAGAGAACTCTGTGCTACTACACTACCTCTCGTTCTGCCTGCATACCAGCACGTGCTCTTCCTCTCCATGTGGCCATGCATTATTTTCCAGGAAGACAGTCTCATCAATTTTGTTTTCCAGGTGTTTGTTGGTGCCCAATTACATTTTAGGTTTCAATAGCAATATAAACCTGTGGGCCTGGTTTTAATTCAAGCTAATAATATTTGGTTCTTTCTACCAGCAACAGCAGTTTCTGGAAAATAAGATCTTAATTATTTTTAGGAAACTATAATCTATTACAGTGGAAGGACACAAACCTCTGAGATTTAATTCTGCTTGGTTCTTGCTAGTTTAGAGTAAATTGAAATTTACAAAGCTGGAACAAGACGCAAAATTTCAGCATGTCTACATGAAGGTTCTTGTCACCTAACTTTTCTGAAAGATGGTGGCAAAATCTTTTGTTGTGCCTTTTATTTTTTAATTAATGTATGGAGTGGCTCAAAACTGTCAGTTGGGAAATGGGTATAACAGCTTTATATTTTTACTGTACATTATCAGTGTGTTCTGCAGCTTAAAATTGGTGCCTTACAGTAAAACCAACCAGTTGAATAAAAATGTAAATATTCTAGCTCTTTTCTTTCTGACCTGATTAAAATAGATTTTGAAAAAATTGTCATCAGACATTTTTAATTAACACGTATTGTTTGTAAAATAATTTCAAACTCTGTCTTTTTGTCTTTGTCCATTTGTTTGTTTTTGTTTTTTATTTTCCCCCGTCACTTATTTTTGTTCTAATCATTTTCAAACTGGGATGTGTAGGTGGCAGTAGGGGAAGTAGTGAAAGTGACCAATGGGGAACATCTCCCAGCTGATCTCATCAGTCTGTCATCAAGGTTAGAATAAACCAGTTGCACAGGATACGTGTACGTGGGTCCTCATATACCAAATATGAAGAACACTGCTGTGCTGATAATCTTTGCTTTGCTGTTCACCTTTCTTTGCCAAAACACAGACATCTATAAAATTAGAAAGGGTTCTGTTGGTAAAAGTATAGATCATTGAAGTGTAAATACGTGATAGCACTCCAAGAAATGAAATTTTATTTCAGTCCTCTTTATTCTTCTGTTTTCCCCATGAAATTTCATCAGGCGTGTTGTCATTGAATAAACACACAGGAAAACACCAGCATAATTTTATGTTTGATTCCTTAGAGCAAATTAAGAAGAATATATGTTTTACCAGCCCACTATTTCCAGCAAAGAATCTAGTTTAATGTGGTAGGACTGGTAGAGGACCCTCTGCACAAACTTGGATGTTGCACAATCTCTGCTGCATGCGACGGCAAAAGCAGCGCTGTTCTTGTGTATTGTGACAAAATGCATGTTCCTTAGACACGTCAGCTTTATGCTATTGTCTGCACTCTTACTGCACTTTGTTTTTCCCTAACAAAATCAATGGGCCTGCCTTGATCTATCTGTAACTTACTTTGGAGGTCACTGCTATCTGCTACTATAATTAAAACTAAGCATGTGTCTCACTTAAAATGTCTTTGCTGCCTTAGTCTGTGTTAAAAGTGCTTCACAAAAATATTGTTTGGTTTTTTACTATTGACTAATAAAAATGTTAGAATTGTAGTAATGTCTTATGCAGGTGATTCCATCCAAAAGATCTAAACAAGTTATTTACATCTTTAGAAAAGTTTGCCAAAAAGAAAATACTAACCTGAAAAGAATTAATTATAATCATTAATGAGATTTTAATGGTTTTGCTTTACAATAATGTTGGAATAACCTACATAGTTTTACATGCTTGCAGGATGAAGTTAAGTTGCTTATCAGTAGCCACTGTTGCCTTAAGATAGCAAGTTTTAAAAACACTTGATGCTTGAATTTCATGCTATGTAGAAGGAAAATACTAGAACCTTTAAAGTGATGTAGACAGTAAACATTTATTCTTTTAAGTTGTAGAGGATTTTAATGACTCTTCTGGTCCTTTACAAGATTAAGATGTGTTTCTATTGTACATATAAGTAGTGGGTGTTCTGTCCTCATGCCCAGAAAATGGGAGCTGAGTGGTGTAATTCAGAAATGTTGGCCTGTTACAACTTTTCTTGTGTACTATCTACTTGCAGAAAAGGAATTTGTCCTTCTGTATTGGTTTTCCTAGTTAACACTTCTATAATGGTTGCAATATGTTTTAAAACCTAGAAGTATTTTACAAAATACCACTGTGTTAGACATCAAAAAATTGTATTGAAAAAATTAAATGCAAAAGCCTTTCATCAGTACATGTCAAATAGATGAACTATTCAAATACTAGTGTTATGCATAAACTGAAATCTTTCCACTTACAAAAAGCTTTTCTAAAATCACATAATGAGGACAGATACATTTCAAAAATTGTATTGTGTTATCCATAATTTAGACTTTTTTTATAAGAGGACCCTTTACAAGAAAGCTTCCATGTCTAAACTAATGCTGCCTAAAGTAGTAGGCGTTTACAAATGCACTACATGTGTGCTTGTATTTTCATCTCTTACAAATACATAGAAAACTTACTGTATACAACATTTTTAGCAAGTGTTTCATCTAAGGCAGGTAGGTTTTGGCAACCTTTCCTGAAAATGTAAAGTACTGTTGTTTTCACAGATTTGGCTGTAAATTATTCTGGTTCTGAAGATTTGATAAGGGGGAAAAAAAACCCAATTGCATAAATAGCTGTTAAAAGATTATAGAAAGTTCATGGATTTTGATGTTATAATTTGAAATTAAAGAATTTTTTTTCTTAATAGTGAACCACAAGCTATGTGCTACATCGAAACATCTAACTTAGATGGTGAGACAAACTTAAAAATTCGACAGGTAGGATTATCATTTTTGAGAGTCTTTTATTTTTATCTATTATTGCGTATAAAATCATATTTTATTACAGTAATAGTCATTTAAGAAGACTGAAATGTTAATGGTTTGAATAAAAAGTTGTGGGTTATTGACATACAAGGTTTTGTTCAATTAATTAGGTAGAAGGAATGATTGGTTGTTCCTAAAGCACACGTTGCACTTTGTTTTAGTTTTTTTCTGTGAGAAAATAAGTGGAATGTGTTGTGGTTGGGCATTGGTTTTGGTTATAGAGGACAGATGAGGGAGAAGCCCTGAGAAAGAAACTGACAGTGGAAGTATTGTCCAGGAGGGTTAAGTAGGGAATAGCAGTTTTTGACTGAGTACGCTGTCTCCAGGCAGGGACGTTCTTGCTGAGTTACATGATGGTTTATGACCTCGTCTTTGTCATCATGTTTCAAGATTTAAAGGTGACTTTTTCACTCTTTATGCATCCAGCAGTGTGACAGCAAAGTGTAGCAGTCCCATTTTGTTCCTGTAGCAATACTGGGGGTTTGTTGGTTTTGCACTGTCAGATTTATGATGCGTAGATTTACTTATTTGAAAGTGATTTTTAATGTCATGACGAACCAATTTTGTTTACAGGGTTTGCCACTAACATCAGACATAAAGGACATAGAAAGCTTGATGAGACTTTCAGGCAGAATTGAATGTGAGAGCCCAAACCGACATCTCTATGACTTTGTTGGAAACATCAGACTGGATGGGCATGGGTATGTAGATCTGAGGAACATCATCTCAGTATATTCAGTCTAACAGTAGATATCTATATGTTGTTAAACTAGTCAAGTTAAAATAATAAAGTCTTTATTCTGTTGAGACTAGTGAATTCTGATGTACTCTTTATTAGACTTTGTTCTTTCAAAAAATGATGGGTAAAACTGTACTTCTATGGTCCACAACTTGAGATTTTTATACTAGTTGAACTTCATAAAGCAATAACTATTAATGGATTGAAGGGAGAACACAAGATTCTAATAGTGCTGGAATACGTACCTAGGAACTCACTACTTAAGCCTCTCTCATCCCTTGCCTGTTAACTTTCCATTGTAGAAGCTGGATTGAACTAGTTTCTTGTCTGGTTTCTTTTAGTGTTACTTTCTTTAGTTGGAGTGGAACTTAATCCATCACTGTATCCCTCAAATTCTTCTAATTTGGTAGCTAAAAGAGATTTAATACATTAGCTTACTGAAAGTACATTTCTGTAAAAATGGACAGCTTCAGTGCGATTGCAACATGTGTGCTTGTAAAACTGCTTCAAAAATTCCTAAAATAAAGTGCTTACAAAATATTGATGTGTGGACTGTTCTGTGGGTTTGAACTGAATGTGATGTATTAGAATATAATATTCATAACTAGGTCCAGAATTGTTTAGTCCTTCATTCCCAAAGATTTACATGATTTCTTTTTTATTTGATAGGCAATTTTTTCTCCATACACAATATTATTCATTTTTGTGGATTTACACTGATATATTTATTATTAACTAATTATTAAATCCTTTTTTTTTCCTATTCCATTTTTTATTTACTGGTTTCTTACAGATGCATTCCAGGAATTTTCAGTTGCAAGAGTGTGGATCTATTATAATTCCACTGTACTTGTCGTTAAGAAGAGATAAACATTTACCTGTAATTCTTCTCTGAAGGTAATAGTTATAATAGATCCACACATTCATCCTTCCTCCCTGGCTGGAGAAAAAAAAAGTATTTTTCTTTTTAATTATTTAATTTTAAAATCTGATTTTATAAAAAAGAAACATTAAATGTGCTGAAGGCTACTATGCCTCAAGAATGTGTAGGAGCATGCCATCTGCTGGTCAAGCAGTTTTTCACTTGAGAAATTCAGTTTTGGAATATTTGTAGTATAGTTCCTGTGCAGTAGGATAGTTCCAAAAGTGTGGCTCTAATATAATATTTACCTTCAGTTAGAAAGAATTGCAGGTAAGTAACTCTATTTAGATCCTGACCTTATTTCCAACCTGAAAAAATCAGGAATGAGATCTCAATCTGCTCATATTAGAGATAGCATAAGTTCATCTAACTGGTATTTATTTATCCAGATCCTTAAGACCTTCCTACCAGATCATGTAGATCCAACAGCTGTGATTTCCTCTTTATTCACTACCCTCTTAAGGCTTTTGCAAAAAGAGTAGAGGGTGCTGAGGAAGCCCTTCTTTCTCTTTAGATACAACATTTATGGCACTCCATTGAGTTATCTAGTTGACTTTTTCAGTCTTTTCTTTTTCACTTCATGGGAGAGCAACTCAAAAAAACCCAAAGTTTTCTTTTTTTCTCAGTATTCAAGGAGGTAGAACTCAACTACAGTTATTTTGCCTTTTGACTGAATCTGTGGAACTAAAAGAGGACAAAAAATTTTCATGGTATTCTCAGCTTTTGAGTGCACTAGCTCTTATCTTCTCTTTGTTATGCTTTTGAATATACAGAAGCATGTTACCTGGTTTGGGATAGCAACAATTAGCTAGAGAAAGGAGAAGAGTTCTTTAGCCTGGCTAAATTTGAAATTATGCTTAGGAAATGGCTCAAGAGAAGAACAGTGAGCAAGTTGAAAACAAAGGCAGATATTGATTATCCAGACCTAAAGTAAATGTTTTCATTAAAATATTCTTAAGAAAATTGTGGCTAAGAGTGAGATATGCTTCTTAAGAAAAACAGTTTGATACATAAGCTTTCATATGTGTCTTAGAAATAATTAGTTCTTCATATACCCTTGGCACCTCTGGCAGAAAAGTATGCTGAAAGGGTAATCCTCAGTTGAGAATATCCCTTACTGAATACAACCCAGGTATGTTGCTGAGGGGTCATTGGTTGCACAGCACACAAGAAGAATCAGGTGAGTTGGAGCAGTTTTGAGAAGGCTGAGGCTGGGAAATTGAGACTTGAGTGCTCTGTCAAGTCATTGCACCATCACCTCATTAGAGGTCTGCGTGACACCTGCAGATTTGAGCTTTTCATGTCCCTGGCTGTTTTGCTGTGTTTTCATCTCCTTGGTCTGTGCAGCAGTCCTGCTGGAGAGGATGGCTGCAATCTGATTGTCTTCTCAAGAAAAATCCCCTGAGGATAAATTCCTGTCCCAAGTTGAAGAAGGGTATCTAGTTGAGAGTCATTGTCCTTATAGGAAACAGAATCAAGAAAGGACATTATTGCATGTTCTTCACAGTTCTAAAGGGAGGAAGAGGAAGATCAGGAGATGTCAGGAAGAATCTTAGAACTCACCTGGCTCTATAAGGAGTACAAGAATTAGGAGAGGAAGGTTTTGACAACTGTCTTCCGGTTTTTGTAAAAGTAGTTGAGTTTCAGCATACACTTTAGAAAAAAACTTCATAACATAAATCAAATTAAAATTAGCCTTTGTTAGTTTCAGTGTACTTGCCTAAGTAGTACCATACCTTTAGTGTCCATAGCCAAATTAAGCGGTAAGTAATATTTTTTTCAAACTTACTTTTTGGACTTGCTTAAACTATCCAGTTTTTTTTTCTGTCAAGACTCCCAAAAAGGTAACTCTGAAAATTAGATTCCTAGCGTATTTACATCATCTATATTTTGATAAATTAGTTAATAAGTTTCAACAACTGCTGGTTACGTTTATTCATTGACATTGATTGTTTTAGTGCTGAAATATAAAACTCTTTCCTTCTAGTACCGTTCCATTGGGATCTGATCAGATTCTTCTACGAGGAGCTCAGTTGAGAAACACTCAGTGGGTTCATGGGATAGTTGTCTACACAGGACACGACACAAAACTTATGCAGGTTTGTCACTTGGATTTTTTTTCTAAATCATCTGATTTGTTACCTTACTATGCCATTACACAGCACGGAAAATCCTTTCGGAAAACATGACTAGATTCACTATAGTAGTTACAATGTCAGTAAAAGAGCATCTTTCTTATGAGCTAAAACCAATAAAAATAAAGTAATTTCTTGGTATTATCAGTCAGTTGGCTACAGGGTAGTTTTTTCCACTAGAAAGCATATTATTCATTGATTCCATTTTGTTACATGTTTTAAAAACTATTTTGTTAGCAAGCTGGATCACTATACTTTGCCTGTTCAACTTTTTTTTTATTTTCGACTGCTCCTAAAACTGTCCTCTTGGGGAGCTTTCTTCCAAGTGCAGAGGTAAGCATTTGGGTCAGAAATCAAAGCGAAACTTTATTTACTTGCAAAATGAGGAGGGAAGAAGACCATTCTCAGACTGTAAAATTACTTTTCCTAGTAGTGTTTGAAGTACCAAAATGGTGATGTGTTTGTTGAGAAAATAGAATGCTTTCAGATTGGTCATACATGTCTTATTTATTGGTTTTCTGATTTGTAGAACAGTTACTTGAAAAAGTTTGATTGTTTGTATTAGCAACTGTCTCCTCTAGCACTGATAAGGTGTGTGCACACTCATTTTTAATGTTCACTCTTACCTGTTGCTGTTACGAGTGGTCTGTGTGAGTGTTTAAACTACTTGTGACAGAAATCTAAAGCTCTACTTCATAGATGTATAAGTCGCTGGGTTTTTTTCTTCTTCTTTTGAGTCAAATAGTTATGCTATTGATGATGGTATAATTGGGAGAATATGTAGAAAAGGGTGCAGTAACATGTAGTTTGAAAACTGAGAACTGTGTGTACCTCTTCTGATATTTAATAGCCACTCTTGTTTTTTTGTCTTTTGCAGAATTCAACAAGTCCACCTCTTAAAATGTCTAATGTGGAACGCATTACAAATATTCAGATTTTGATTCTGTTCTGCATCCTTATTGCCATGTCTTTGATCTGCTCTATTGGTTCAGCAATATGGAATCGAAGGCATACTGGAAGAGACTGGTATCTTGATCTAAACTGTAAGATGTAAAATAATACATTAATATTTTAGTGTTGAAATGCCTTTCATATTTGGAAAGGAGGACGATTACCATCCTTTAAACAGTGGGGGTTCTTCCAGTCTTTATTTGCTGTTGGCTGAAGTCATTAGGCTAAGTATATCACAGCAAGTATAAAATTTATCTTACTTAGCACTTGCTAAATTCAGGAAGGAGAGATTTGCTGTTTGTCTCAACATCTCTGCAGCTGAGCAAGGTCTGTATCAACATTCCACTGGCATAAACAGTCAGATTCCTAGACACCAGACTAAAGCCATTTTCAGCTATAACGGATGGATCATGTGTAAACCTGCAGTGACTTTTCTGACTTCTTAAGTTGCTTCATCCCAGGATATGATGCTGTGGCTTTATAATTTTTACTCTACAAGGATCTAAATAATAATTGGCTGCCAATATCAGATCTTAGCAGACTGTTCCTAATGAAGTTAAAACAGGCACAACTGATTTCATCTAACATATTGTACTGGGCAGCTGTACTCACAGGGAGTGCAAGGTGATGTGATGTTTTCTCTGCCTTCATGGCAGCATGCAACATACTGATGTAATTGGACCCTCGGTGAAGGAATTGGATTTATAAGAAGTTGTCATAAATATGCTTGTGGTCAACTATTCACATTTTCAGAGTTTATTATGGCGAACCTAGAGCCTTCTTTACTCAGGCAGTCCATCCAGAACTAGACTTTTTGCTTCTGAAACAACAGTCTTGAATACAAAGCTGCTGAAGGTAGTCATCAAAGTAGGGATTATGAAGTGATTTAGTAATTTCAAAAGAAAAATCTTGGAATTTTGATTTGAAGGTGCTCTCCTAATGTTTCTTTTGAAGAGAACAGTTGTCTGCATTTCTGATGAAGTTTTGTTTATTGACAACATTGCATCTCTTCTTTTTGATGCTAAGGAAGAAACTTTTTTAGAGAAGAAACTTAACATTCATGTTTCCATCTTGAGGTGGGAAAAAGTGAAATTGTTAATGGAGTATTGATATCTTCCAGTAGTACAGAAGGATGGCTTTACATGTGCTTCATCATTTGCTATTTTTCATCTGATTCTTCTTTTCAGTGCGCTTTTTTTCTGGGAAATGCTCGATTTTTCAGAATAAAGTGGTTAATATAGTAGTGAGGCTGTCATTGATATTTTGTATTTTTTTCAGATGATTATCCTTCTTGGTTTGTTTTCTGTTATATGCCCCATGATTAAATAAAATTCTGTTTGGTCTTGTAAGGTATGCCCTTTAAAGCTACATTCAGCAAATAGTTGTTCTTGTAGCCAGTACCTCTAACGTATAAGAAGCAATTAATTCTCCTTTCCCTGTATTTAATTTCTGTGTCCTTGTGAAACAGGTTCCCAGCAGCACCCTGTCTTTTTGAATGCTGTTAGTGTTTAGTTAGAATAACCTGTTGCTTGTGGATGATAAAAAAGTAGTGACATTAACAGTAAATATCTGAATATTATTTTATTTACAGGTATCAATAGATATCAAACTTCCTTAAATCTCAGAAGTCATTTTTGGGAATGTCAATATCATGATGAATGTTAGCTCTCTGGTCTTTTAAACTTCTACATCATTTGATGCTGGAATTGGTATTAATGAAAGTATCCAAAACGTTTCTCTTGCATATTAGGGTAACAACTAGATTCACATTCCTTGGGTAGTGGAAACCTGTCTGAGGCTGGTTTTCTTTGAGAGATCTTTGAATACAGACAAGCAGGCTACATCTTTTGCCCTCTTGCTATTTCCCATTCACACTCTCCCTGAGATGCTACTAATAGAGTTATTTAAAACTTTCAAAGAGAAAAGTAATATAAAACTTCTTACTATGTATATTAATATTCACATTTCTACTTTTTTTAGAACTTTATTAAAGTCTCTAATTTTATCTTTTTTTCATGTGGTGTGAATTTACCTTTTTCATAGCATTTTGCTGGGTTGGAGGGTGGGAATAGGAAGGTGTGAGGGTGGATAGAGAAAAAATTAATTCCACTCCACATTTCCCCATTTAAAAATATAAAATTCTAAAATTTAGAGTTTAGAATTTGGTTGCTGTATAAAGAGACTTCCATATTATGACCTTAACAGGTAACAAAAGAGAATGACTGGTAAGTTTGCTTTTCAGAAATTGCAGAAGATGGCAAAGATCTCTAAATTTGAACACCACTTTATAACAGAGATCCTTACCTCTTTTAAAGGTCATATTTATAGGGAAGTCATATTGTGATTCATTCATAATTTTCTTCTTAGAGACAGAACATCTTAAAAATCGTTTCAAAAGTTAGTGCGATATTCTGAATACACTGTATACACATACTTTTAAGTATGGTCTTAAATGGGTTTTTTATTTGCTTTTTTTTTGGCAGATGGTGGAGCAAGCAACTTTGGATTGAATTTCTTGACTTTTATCATTCTCTTCAATAATCTTATTCCAATCAGTTTGTTGGTTACGCTTGAAGTTGTTAAATTTATCCAGGCGTATTTCATAAATTGGGTAAATATTATTTTTACAATATGCATTGATTTCTAAAATCAAGTGGTTTACAAGTAAGTGAAATGATTGATTGCTTGTCTCTATACATTTTTTCAGAGTTTTTCTTAATGTATATACTTAAGCTGTTTATTATTACTGGAATCTGCGAAGGTAATAATAAATGGTTTTATTTAGTGCTTTTATACATGCACCAAATCAGTTTTGAAACATGTTTTTTATGTGCTCTGTGCTTTCTCATTATTAATATTCAGGTATCAGGTTCATCCAGAATGAACAGAAGAAAGTGTTTTGCAGTCCAGTGGAGTTTTGTCCTTTCTAAGCATAACCTGTGTTTGGGGGTTTTTATGTATTTTGCTGAGTTTTCCCACCACCACCATAGTTTAATGTGCGGGGTTTTTTTTATACAAAGCGTTAGCGTTTGTTAGTGGTGTCTCTTAAAAATATATATAAAGATCATTATGTCATATTTTAATTATTTTTTTTTTTTTTTAGTGAATTAACAGGGCAAAAGAAGTATTCACTCTGTTTGGGGTGGGGGTGAGGTATTCCCCTTAAAGGCATGTCGATGCTTTTAATAGCATGCCTTCAAATTTTCCATTTTTTCCAATGTAAATTAATCATACCATTCTGAACTCTTTAATCTGATACCTTGACAAAATGTGTGAAATAGATTTGTGTGTGTGAGATTCGAAGTCCTGCAGATATAGATAAAAGTGTATGTAGTTGCAGTTGACGTGTATGTTTTGTTTTAGAAGTTAAACCCTTTTGTGACCAGTCAGCTGGGTTGAATTTCTTCATTTCTTATGTGCTATGCAGCAGATTGTTGACAAATAAGAGAATGAAACAAAATTATTCCTTTATGTGCTGTATTCCAAAATAAATATCCAACATAGGCTGACCTGACTTTGAATGTGTAGATTGGCAACTGTTTATAAACCAAATCTGAAAGACAGTATTAACTTCTGTTCCCTCCCCATTTCATGTCATGAGGGATTAGGTGCCTTTAATTTTTTGTAATCTGGGACTCCAGACGTTTGTTATCTTAAACGTTATCTTTGTTTGATATGCATATCATATTGGTATAGAGAAGTTGGTTATTTGCCATCTGTTGCACTACATTGCCATATTTCACAATGTTTTAATCTTTTACTGTACTTAAAAATAAAGTCTGATTATTTATTTAAAAAATAACAAAAAAAGCTTCTCGCCACCTGTAGTGTACCGTGTATTTATTGTGTACTCTTAACTTTACCTTCATGGATTTATCTTGCTATTTTGAAGTGAGTGTGCATGCAATATAAATAGACAAGACTGACTTTTCTCCAAGTGTTACGATGTTCTGCTTGTTGCTAAATCTATTTTAGATACATGGGTACAACATATTTTCAATAACACAAATCACTGGAAATAATCAGAGTAAAGTCTCAAAGAGTGATACAGATTTTTGTTTTAGAGGAAATTAATTTTTTCTGGGGACTTTTGGAAGTGATCTGTGTCTGTGGCTTCTCATGTTGCAATAATCATTGATAGAGGGCTTGCATTCATGTTTGGTCTGCTACTCTACGATTACCTGTTCTATTTATGTACTAGATATTTTTTGTAATAAGTTATGGAAGACTGATTTTTAATTTTATTTTTTTTTTCTATCTGCAGGACATAGACATGCACTATGAACCTACAGACACTGCTGCAATGGCTCGTACTTCCAATCTCAATGAAGAACTTGGACAGGTAGAAAAAAATTACTGGTTCTAATTCTGTGTATTGAAATCTAAATAATTAAAATAACGTGATGATTCATTTCAGAAAACTTATATTCTTGCCTTAGTCTTTGTTTGCTTCTATTCTTCATTTTGTCAGATATAATTAAAAACACCTTGCAGTTTCATAGAATCATAGAATGGTTAGAGTTGGAAGGGATCTTAAAGATCATCAAGTTCCAACCCCCCTGCCATGGACAGGGACACCTCTCCCTAGAGCAGGTTGCTCAAAGCCCCATCCAACCTGGCCTTAAACACTTCCAGGGATGGGGCATCAACAACTTCCCTGGGCAACTTTGCGAGAGTTAATTTTTTTTTGAACCAGTATTAAATGAACAAACACTGCTTTATGTATCAATGTGCATGTGATAATCACAGAAGGTAGAAATGTATCATTAAAGTTACAAAATCAAAGGAATTCTGAGTATTAAGACTGTGGCACAAAAATTTGGTCTCTGCATATAGGCTACAAGAATGTGCATTTTCAGTATGTCAGGTTTTTTTTCACACACTGCCTTGCTGAGAAGAGACAGTGGGTATGTGCTAGGACTGAATCATGGTTGTATAAATTCCTTCTTTTTTTAGCCACTGAAGATTGGAAGCGGTCAATGGAATTGGTGCTCAAAGCCAAATTAAGCCCTGGACACTTGACCTTAATTCTTTATTTTGCTTTAGAGTGCTCTTTTAATACTATAAAATTATAGTTACTATAAAATCATCTGATAGTTACAGGTGATCACTCATTGTATGTTCTTCATTTTATGGAAACGTGACTTTGTAGAAAAGTGTCTGGGGCCCAGGACATGCTTCCAGAAGCAGAACTCTATATTTGCTCTTTTAGCCAATTGTATTTGCAGTCTTCCTTTAAAAACATGCTAAATGTTATGCTTTCTGTTATGCTGACTGGTGATGGTCAACTGATTGCGTGGAAAAAATGTTACACACTCATTTAATTCAAGTGTATGATACACACAAGAATACAATTCTTGCATTTCTTAAACCAGAGGTTTTCATAACTAATTATTTAGTTTGTTGCATGGGAATGTGAAAGTTGTTTTTAGCTTTTCAAGAACAATAAATAGTACCATAATTTTAGCCATACAGCAAACGAATCTGAGAGACTAATAGTTAAGAGACCTGTCTTTGGGAAAACAGTAGTGAGAGGTACAGTGTTCTAACATTGGTTTACATAGAGGAGAGGGCCTTTGTTTACTGGGTTTTAAGAATGATGTGCAGATAGCAGAAAACTTCATTTTCTTCTTAGCCTTAAAGGGATGTATAAGCTCCTCTAGTGGGAAGAGAGTCCATTGAATCTTTTTCTTTCTGTTTCATTTTACACAGTCTGGGTCTTTCTCTCTGCAGTTAGTTATTCGCATTCCCAGACACATTCCCACTTTTTGACTTCGACAGTTCTTGCCTTCATTTCTGAAGTTTCTCATCGAAGTCTCCTTTACTACCAAGTTCTAGTTGGCTTTCTTGGGATCTCTAGTTTTTTGATGGATTCTTAACTTGAGCAGATTTTTGTAGGACCAAAAGACTCTCTGCTAACAAAAAGAGCAAGAGTCTTCTCTGCAGTACATGAGGGCTGCACATAATTAACAGAAGATTTGCTCCAGGAGATCTTTAGATTTTAAGAGAAGCAAAACTTAGGTGTTTGAAAATATGAGTGAGTTTCCTTAGATGCAATTCCTGCTTCTCTGTTCTGCCCACACAAAAAATAGTTTGGGGTGTAAACCTGACATGGAAGACTCCTTAACCGCTCATGTGGCTAAGTGATAATCCCTCAGAAACAAGATCTTTAAATAGGAGGTGCTGAGTAAGTTTTACTAATACATAGCCTTATTAGCTCCAATGCACTTAATCACAGTTTTCTTCATTAGGGATTATTTTTTTAATGAGAAATACATTTTAATAAATTAAAGTTGAGGTTTACCTTTGACTAATAGAGCATTTGTTTCATGACAGGCTATTTCTTCATAAATTAACATTTTTTAAGGTTAAGTTTGAGCTATATTTAAATACATCACAGATACATGTATTACAGCTTTAGTATTTAAAATGCTTTAACTAGTAGTTTTGGAGAGGAAGGGTTAGGGAGATGTTAGGCATGTAGGAGCCCTAGCGTTAGATAGAAAGGAATGTATTTCTGTTCCTGCATTTTGGCATTCCTGAACTGTTGGGTTTTTACTAGTGTTTTGGCTTGAAGAAGGTATTTCTATGTCAAAAAGAGGGGTTTAGAAATACATACAGATGCCTTACTTTTACCGTATTGCTTTCTGTCAGAAACGGAATATTTTACTAGCTTTGCTAGTTCCATTTCTGACAAAAAGCATTTCAGCAATCCTTTAAGCAAGACATAGTTCAGTACACCACCATGCACTGAAGCAAGCTTAAGCTTCTTGACATCTCAGCTGATTGTTATGTTTGGAAATGGGTATTAATACTACATCTGCCACATTTATATACTCTATGGTGGGTTTTTTCCTATAAATTTTGAAGATTGCAGAACTGATGAAAATACATGGTGTGCTGACAGTCATGAGTTCTACTAGAAATGTAAATAACTACTGAATGTTAATGGATAATTAATTTTATCATTCTTTTAGGTCAAATACATATTTTCTGACAAAACGGGTACCCTGACATGCAATGTCATGCAATTTAAGAAGTGTACGGTAGCAGGGGTTGCTTATGGGTAGGTATTTTTATATAGTTTTCTTTATCTGTGTGCCTTTCTTTTCCTCTGCCTGTGCACCAATATCCATGCAATAATACTACAGTTAAAATAAACTTATACTTGGGAGCCAGTTTGCTCGTGACTATGAAATATTACTTATAAGAGGTATTACCACTTCGGTTATGACATGTCGTTTTGCAAAGAGGAGCAAAAATAAAGTTGAACTACCAAAGGCCTACTGCTGTAGCACACCTTCAATATGCTTGTTTCTTCTGTCACTCAGTCTGTTTAAGGTTTTTACTTAAAAGAACTCTTCCCTCATACTTGCAAAAACTTGTACTGTCGTTCATACTTCATATTTTACATAGACTCTTGCATATTATTAGTGTGCTCTTGCACTAGGTAACATGCAGGGTGAACAAGAATTTGAATTGCAATACTGTAGCATGAATGACATCCAAGTGGCTTTTAGGAATACTGTTATAGTGGGGTAACTCTAAATATCAATGTTGCTATAAAGAAGTCTCTCCAAATAAATGCAGACAAGGCATTTTACTGTTTCTTTGTAATAAGTTGCAGCCAACTCCTTCAACAGTTTGTAAAAGCCTCAAACTTCTGAGACCTTTTACTTGAAAAAATTTCATTAGTGCGATAGAGCACAAAGACCTACCTTGTAACTTCCAGTGTGGTTCACCAGTATGTGAGATGCTGGATCTGGGCCGATCTCAGAGCATGCAGTAGCAGATAATTAGGCAGCTCTAGAACTGGGCAGAAATCAGGCAGAGGTTATGAAATTAAGTGTGGGGCTTGTGCTAAGGATGACAATTTGGCTTTTGTGGCTTTACCATTTGAATCCCTTTGAAAACTTTGATTTTCAGGAGTCTAAGCCAGGCTTCCTATTTTGAAAAAAAAAAAACTTAGATTGTTAATACATTATCCATACTGATGATTATTTTTTTTAATTAACAGTTGTGATAAAATACAATTCTAATCCTCGTATTTCGTATACATAAATAAACGTCTGTGTATGTATATATGGCTCGGTTTCAACCATGAGCTAATTTTATGACTGCAGAGAAACTGATCTAAGCTAAATATTTTCAAATTATTTGTATACTAGTTTTTTTAAGATTAAAAAAAAGTACATTAGTGATAATGGCACATAAAAACAGTATTCGATATTCAGTTCATATGTCTTCATCTGAAGTTGGTTTAGCGCAAGTTCTAAAACACCTCCTTTATGAAACCTGGGTGTGAATGATTTCTTCAGAAAAAATACAATTTTTTTCTTGCTATACTTTCTAGCTCCCACCCACCCAATTTTGAAAAGGCATAGACCAGTTTTCTGATTAGCACCACTGTTTAGAAAACAGTTTCTCTTCACAGTGAAGAGTCGATAACAGCATCTCTGGTAGCTAGTTGGAGAGCAGAATCACTCTGTATTTCTGTATTGATGCAAATAAGTTAGGAACACAGAAAAGGGTAAAAGTGACTGTTCTATCTCCCATGCCTCCTCTTTCTAAGTGTGTTGTAAATTGTGGTACAGTCTAATGTGTTTCATCACAGGGCAGAGACCTTCTTGTGCTATGGTTAGCTTTGATCATGGGTATTTTGTGAATTCAGCCAGACAAGCTGTATTACCACATAATTAAAAAAACCTCTCTTTTGTTTAATGAGAAACTGTAACAATGTATATATACTGAAATATAAAGCAAGATTTGTAAAGAGGGCAAATGCGCTCACATCTACTGGTATAAGTTTGTAAGTAGACAAGTTTTCAATTGAAAAACAACAACAACAAAAAAAGCAGAAGTAGAGATCATTTATGGTTTATGAAGCCTCAAGAGAAATATGCTGGTTTTGAAATGTTTTGTACTATGAAAATACTCAAAGTACCTTTAAAACTGCTTGAGTAATTTAATTTCATTAACTTATTCTTTATGCCTGATCCACTTTTTTAGTCTTTTTTTTTTCCTCTCCTTGTTTCTATTCTTCCCTTACTTCTTGTGCAGCCATTGCCCTGAACCTGAGGATTATAGTGTTCCTTCAGATGACTGGTAAGCTTTAAAGATCATTTAGTACATGATGCTTGTTGAAGAGTAAAGCTTAAAACCAGTGAGCGAGATTTTTTGAAACAGAGCTAAATGTGAGCTATTTTGCTCAAAAGTTATTTTAGCTTCAAACTGATGGTTGACCAATAGAGTCTTGCACAAATTCATACCGTCAGAATTCCACAGCATTAAATTGCATACTCTGAAATAGTAATTGCTGATAGAGTCACTGAAGTGTAGGACAGATACTGACAATCCTGTACAACTCAGAACTGCATATTGGAGAGAAAACTTTGTCATTTAAGATAGTTGGTACTGTGATAACTTTGATCATACTTTTCTTCTGTTACTTAGTAATAGTTTACATGTAATCTCTAACATGTTTGAAAGTCCATATTTGAGAGTGAAAATTATGTAGTAAGTTATTGTTAATATTTTACTTCTTGTAGATAGTTTTAGAATATTAGCACTACCTAGTTCTCAGCTGAAACTGAGATTAAAACGCGCAAATACGTTTGGGGCCAACATAAACACCTTAACAGGTACCTCAGGAAAGACTAAGTCCTGGCTTCCTTTCTGGTGCTATCTGCATGATGCCTTCTACTTCTTTATTATGCTTTCTTAAACTGAATATTTGCAATACTGTTCAAAATAAGCTTAGATAGATCAGGAGGAAAATGTCACTTACAGTCTTTAAATTATCACTGTTGTATTTGTTGAAAGTGACAGCAAGGTATGTTGTGCAGAACTGTAATGTGTTGCTGTCTTACATTTCAAAAATTTGAAGGAAAAATAACTTGCTTTGCTAGACTAGAATTACTAATCCTTTCTTCAGATTAAAAAAAAACGAAAAATCCCTCCTACAGACACATAAGAAGTGGCATATGAGCATACCTCAATCTTATGTGACCTGAATATCCTCATTTGATGTAGCAGCAAGGTGTTTCTTACAGAAATGTACAAGTGTGCTTAACTGCACACAAGTGAGTGGTTTCATTAAAATAATGAAATGCTGACATGAAATTAAGCATGCTTGCTTGTAAGGTATTTATGAAATAAGACTGGGTTTGACTAATATGCATAAACATCTTTATAAGCACATCTGAAATGGATAAAGTGATGCCTGAACAGTAGTTAAAAAAGTAAACAACTTTTATAAGTGATAAGTGATGAACATCTTTTATAAGTGATGAAGATCTTGTAAATACTTACAAAATAAGATACTTCAGAAGACAAATTTTTGTATGTGTATCTATTGTAATTTATAGAATCTATTATTGACAGTAACATTTCTAGTCCTGAAATGACCAATGTACTGAGTTCTAAGGCATTTTAGTCTGTTTTCCAGTTTGACGCAACATATACCTGCAAATATTTTTCATCTTTTTTTGGCACTGAAAATCTGGAAAATATCTTGTTAGTCTTTCTATCAGAAAGCTTTAAGCAAACAGAGCTTGAACCTAGACTCTAAACAAATATAATGTATCTAAAGTTGTTAATATTTGGCATTTCAAGATCTGTTTGCTTTTAAAAAAAGTCTTGGTGAATGAGGATGCTTTGAGTTTCTCATTTTAATAATAGATTTTTAGAAAAAGTAGGTTTTGAGTAGTTATATAGAGGAGGTACTGCGACTTTATATTCCTTCACGGTAGCGCAGGACTAAAACAGCTCACTTCTGGTTTTCAGACAGACTCTTTAGACTGCCTTTGGCTTATATGGCTTATACTTCAACTTAAATCACCAAATGTGTCTGCTCTCTGTGAAGATTGTGAACCAAGGCAAGATCCAAAGTAAACGAAACGGAATACTTTCCCCCAGCTTGGTTCATTTTCAGCACTGTTTTGTTTCCCTGGGATTCAGACTCATCTAAATTGTCTCAACAGTCAGCTGCAGTACCTAATCTTCCTAGAAGTATCTATGTTTTTGAGCTCCCAGTTTCAACAGAAGATTTGTGCAACATGAGGCTTGTTAGTGTATGACTTTTTCTCCAGAACCATCCCTGCTTTCCAGCTGTTTGGTCCCTTCCTTCTTCACTATTGTTGCTCTGCCTTCTTTATCATCCTGTATGCAGATCATATCAGTTTACTAGATTCCTTTTTTATTGTGAGTAATAGAAAACAAACTTGACTTTCCTGATGTCTGAGCTCAGTTTGTTTACCTCTTTCAGATTACTGGACTTGCTTTTCTGGAGACAGAAATTTGCAAACCTGTTCCAGAATTGCTGATTTCTCACAGAAATTTTATTTCTTTCAGTATGTCTTGTTCTGGCTCTCTTCAATAATATCATTCTAGACATCAGAAGATGAGAAGCCAGTTTTATATTATAGACTTATTTTTACTTCGTCTTACATTTCCTGAAGTCATCCAAGAAACATTGCTGGATTTAAGTCTATTTACATAAATCACAATTTCTTAACGTTAGATAAACTTTGGAGATATGAAACAAGTACCTTTTTACTTCATATTTTCATAGTGTGTGATTGCAGCTTTTATTATAACAGCCACAAAGCAAAATTTGCATTTGACCTCAGCACAGTAGTGTGAATGATTTGGATATGAATTATTAAGAATATGCTAATGATGATCTCTTTTCCACTTCATAATTTCTAGGCAGGGTTCACAAAATGGAGACGAAAAAATATTTAGTGACTCATCATTACTGGAGAATCTTCAAAGCAATCATGTAAGTTACATAGAAACAATTATTATTGTTTTGTGAAATCAGACCATTGCTTTCAGTAACTCAAAAAATTATGTACCTTGAAGGAATATAAATGAAAAATGTATTTACACAAAATTTACACAAAATCAGCATCCTCTCATGAATACTTCTGTAAGTGTTTGTTGCTGATACTTGGTAATCAGATCCAGCCCTTTAGTTGTTTTTTTAAATTTATTTATTTTATGGTAGAATTTAGATACTATGAGCCTGAAATCTTACCTTCTTCATTCTACGGGTGTTTAAATGTTAGTTATGCTGTTTGTAGGAGGTCATGACATCCATCAAAGCTTTCAGGGTCAGCCAAGTTAACTTAGTATCCTGATATAACTTAGTATTTCTGTGCCCAGGCTTAGTACAAGACTAGGGAGTTAACCATATACACTGGTGTTGTGTACGTGCTTCCATGAGATCAGAACATCCGTTCAGATGATGAAACGAAACAGGCAGTCTGGAAGCTGGTATTTGCCCCAAAGAGACAATAGATTTCACATAAAGTTAGTAAATTAATTTATGATTTGACTACCATCATTACTGCTTTCTGTTTGTCATTTGCAGAGGGGGTGGTTTTGCCTAGTCATAACCAATAACACCGGCATTAAATAGTGTAACTGTTTGTTCTCTTCTGATGAGTGTAAATAATTACCTTTTCCTTAAATGTTATCTTCCCGGGAGGATAGTTTCAGGGTCACTGGCAGACAGTGGAGCATTTTGTTCCTTCAAATGTGGCAATCTAAACACCCAAGTGCACTCGCAAGCGTATCTAAAGTAGAGGGGACTCTTGCACTTCCCTGCAGGAACCATTTTCAGTGCTAGTAAACAGACTGCTTGGAAGTGGCATCATCCTGATGCTGCTGTTGTCTACAGAGTCCTTGGTGTGCAGGTGGTTGAACCTTGAGGGGTTTTTCTGGTAGTTATCTAGTTTTAAGTATATATAGTATGAGCATACTAGCTATAAAAATGCATGTATATACATCTTGAAGTTCAGCTGTACTAGTAAGGTTTTTAGTGGTATTCGTCAAAAACAATCAACTATTTTGCATGTATACAATCTTTTTCCCTCTTTTGGCTAAATGATTTTAAATTGCCTCAGCTTTGTAGATTCTGAAGTGCCTGACACATTTATCTAAGTGTCTTCCTTTAAAAGCTGTCTGTCTGAGCTTGCAGCATTTTCCACGTGATTTTCAGGTTCAATTGTGACATCTTTCTAAAGGTTCTTAAGAAATTGTTGTCAAATTAGACGAAAGGAATATAAAAGAGAATACTTTTAGTAAAAAGACAACATCAGTAAAGTAAAATTCTTTCAATACAGCATTTAGATTTACCTGTCCTGTAAAATGCTTATTTGAGTTGTTCTATGTTCCTGGTTATCTGCTTTTCATTGTTATGATCACAAATAACACTAAATATTATTTGTATAATATAAATATTATCAGTAGCAAAGTATAGTATTAAGAAGTTACTCTGGATGCTGAAATTGGTCTACAGATAATGTCTGTTTTTCTGTTTTGCTTAGTTGTCGATGAGAGGAAAAAGTCACTATTTTTTTTTTTTTACTGTAATTTGTCCATATCTGTTATTACATTTCAGTTAGTTATTCCTTACATGATAAATCACGCTCTGACTTGGTTTTTTAGCCAACTGCGCCTGTAATATGTGAGTTCTTGACGATGATGGCAGTGTGTCATACAGCAGTTCCAGAAAGAGAAGGTGATAAAATCATATATCAAGCAGCATCTCCAGGTGAGACTCAAATAATTGGGTGAACATAAAGTGTTCTGTCACCTTACAAGCACATTAATTCAAATCTTATTGGTTTTGAAGTATCTTCCAGAATTCAAAAAGAATTGATGTCAGGTAAAATCAGTTTTGTCAAAAAGGGATTTAGACTTTTCTGATTTGCTTTAGAAAATACATATGGATGTCCTCTGGGTTATGTAAGGGCAAAGGGTGATTAATCATATAGCACTCCTAAGGTTTTGCTAGATTGCTGTGAAAGACTGAAGGAGTGGCTCAAATGCAAATAGAAATCAAACCAGAAGACAGATTGATGTCCTTGCTTGGTTACCACATACAGAATAGGTTCACATGGTATTGATTTAGAACAAAGACTGTGTTTGTAATCAAAAATGAAAAAGTGTATTTAATAGGATACAAGTTGCAATAAGCTGTGCTAGAGATTGACAAAAGATTATTGTGCAGAAGGTCCACTTCAAGCCTACTGTGGTTCATAGGCAGTTTTTGAGTTCAGAAAATGAATTGAGGCAAAAATTACTAAAATATGCTCAGCTTTGCTAACATATAACGAATTATAATGGGAGAAATGACATGAAGCCCAGAGAGTCTCCAGCCTTCCTGTTTCCTGTCTGACCTGGCTCCTCGGTGGCCATCATCCTAAATCGTGTCCTTCAACAACTGGAAGACAAGGGCAGAGGTAGGGCCTCTGGCAATGTTTTATTGGGCATCACGAGCAAATTCCATTCTGACATCCTGAGCCATTTGGAGAGAACTGATGCCTACAGGAGACTGGGTCGCCGCTTGAAATGTTTCCTGAGTGTAGACATTGAAGTTATCTGTTATTTCCAGGAATGGCATGGCACTCTTTTCTTCTAAAACAGAACTTGCACAAAAAGAAATGTACGTTGTCCAGTGCCTTGCTGAGGAAAGTGTTTGCCTAGGTGCTTTGAAGATGATGTGGCTGTTACTGAACTGAGAGGCGTGTTCCTCTGAGGGCTTATTTTCTCTGAACAGTAAACTCATTTAATCAGTTTTAGCAGGTGAAATGAAGAGTTCTTTCTAGCACTATGTCTAATTTTAATCTATAAAGGAAAAAGGAAGTAAAAAGTAGAAAAGCTTGAACTATGTTTGTTAAGTCATGGGGTAAACTAGTAGTTTTCTGGTACATCTGCAAAATAACTAATTGACTTGTTGCAGATGAAGGAGCATTGGTCAGAGCAGCCCGGCATCTTCATTTTGTATTCACTGGAAGGACACCTGACTCAGTAATTATAGAGTCTGTAAGTACATTGGAGTAACATTGTAATTTGTTGTATTTACTCTTTCTGTATTAAATAAATTCCAGATAACTGCATCATGGTATGTATTTGTTGAGGTTTGGCAAGTTTTGACTCTTTTGATTGAGGTTTTTGCATTAATTCTCACTTTTTTTTATTCTTTTTCTATCAGTTGGGACAGGAGGAGAGATATGAACTGCTAAACGTCCTGGAATTTACAAGGTAAACAGCATGTTGTGCACACAGTGTGTTTTTGTGAAAATACTTTATTAATTTCTCCTGTGGGTAAAAGTGTTTGCATTTTTTATATTTATAGAGGCGAAGTATGCAGATTGTGTGACTTTTATATCTAATATGTGATTGTCTTATAGGCAAAGCAGTGTACACAATTAAGAGCACACTTCTTGTTTTATTGTAAAACATTTTCAGAGGCATATAACTTTTCCTGTTGTCTTCTTTTTTAGCTAACATTTTTCACTTTTGCTTTTATGCAAAGACACTTTATCTAAAAAAATTTAAAAATTATGTGGAAAGACAGCATAGGAAAATACTTGACGTGATGGAATGAAATTTTGCATCTGACCTTAAATATACTTGCACAATTATGACTTGTTTAAATACAGTAGACTGAAACCCATTCTCTCCTGAGCAGCATCGCTAGAGCTCGGTCAGTTAGTTTTCTTGGAAACTGTCGCAGACTTTGCTTTCAGTAAAAATCTTCTGTCAAAGCTCTTGGAATTATAAAGGTACGCATCTGGATGCACTTTTCCTTGTTGTGTAAATCAGAACACAAATGGCATGTGGATACAAAGTGTTCACATAGACCCATTGCTTACTTTGGCACAGGAAGGGGAAGGGATTTGTATGTAGAGGAAGCTCTCTTTTTTCTTAGAATGATTACTTGTAATTGTGTCTGCGGAAGGTGATCATTGTTCTCCTTCCTGTCCTGTTCTGCTTTCCTTGAGCTTAGCTGAAAAAGTAAAAAGGTTAAAAAAAAAAAAAATATCCAAGGCAATACTGGAGGGATGGGCAGAGGATGTAGAGCTTGAATGAAATGAAAGAATTAGCTGCCTGTAGCTGTAATAATAGCAATAATAATGTGAACCATAAAGAGAGATCACCACAGGGGGGAAAAATAATGTAGCAGAAAGTAATTTTTATAGTTTTGAATGTCTTTTAATGACTGCTTGCAATTAATGTTGGGTTTATATATTGTAGAGGACGTACTGGAAATTTTTCACATCTGTGCCATGGTTTCATTTTTTCTGTAGGCACTTCTTTCATTTTCTGTTCTGGGAAGTTAGCAAGTACCTAGCATAGAGTGTAATGGTTTTAGTTTCACTAAAATTTGTGAAAGTTTATACTGCCTTCATGGAGTAGCAGTGAAGATTCCTATGTTGCTTCTGGTTTTGATCTTTCTTGAATTTGTACATCTTTTTAAACATCTGTTCCAGTCTAAAATTGTAATTTACACCGTGATACTTCATGGAGAAAGGAGGACTCCTTTTAAATCTTAACGTTTGGCGGTTTAAGTTTTTTGGTGGATTCCAGTGGCCCAACTTTATTAAGCATGCAAGTTCTTAGAGCTGTTTTTGTTCTTATTCTGTAGTAGTTAGCTTTGCTTGGAACTGGCTTGTTGGAAGCACTAGAGGTCACCCTTGTTCCACAGCAAGAGAAGTTTTGGCTCCAAAACACAACACCGTCTGTATGGGTAGGAACATGTACCTTCAGAGGAGTAATCTGTAGCAATTAAACTATTGACTTAAGAGTTTCCAGGTGTTCCAGGTTTTTCCCAGAAAAAAATTCAAACTAATTCCTTGCTGCCTTCCAGTACAGGACAGGTAAGACTCTTCTGCAAGTAGAGTGCAACAGTGTCAACATTTGGTAGGACAGTCTTTCAGAGAAGTATGTTACAAAAATAAAACTTGAAGGAATGCTTGGCAGAGTTGTCTTTAATGGTATTCTCTTCTTACAGCAATCATAACTGTGCCTGTGAAAAGAGACTTATGCAATATGCTAATTTTACTTTGTTCATGACAAGGAAGTAGTTCTCAATCTAACTGGCAAGTGAGCACACTGAAAGCAACTGATAATCCTTGAGCAGATGACAATTATTCCTGAAATGTACCCCTAATCTCTTGATAACTTGCACTGAGTTTAGTTTGACTCTGGTAGATGATACTGTGCTTGGATGCCACAACTGCTGTGGTATCATAAGCTCAAAGAATTGAAGAGATGATCAAACCCTCTGCTGTTCAGGGCTCCCCATACTGTCAGGGGAGGAACTGTGCTGTGTTGTGCCTGTTCTTGTATTCTGTCACCTGGAACTGTAAGAAAGAAGCGTGTCCTTACTAGCAATGCTATTGAATGAGGCTTTGACTTGTATCTGCTTGTTTTGTTAGAGGAATGAATTGAATTTTTAGCACTAGAATTAATTTCACTGGCAAGTATTGTGTATAGATGCAGTAATATCTCAATATCTGGAGCGTGTGATTTAATGACTGTTTTTCATCGATATCCCTGGGGTTACCTCCAGAGTCTAGCAGAAACTGTCATAGAGTAAAGCTTCTTGTCTAAAACCTGCCTGTTTTTTTTTTTATTTATAATGCTGATATATTTATCTGAAATACAGCAATAGCTTGGCTAGTCCTCTGTCTGATCAATAATCAACATTACCGTGGCTTTTGTACCGGGCATACAGAAGCCCACCTCCTAGAGCATTTGAGACCTTATGTCCTCTCTATTCAAAGAAGTCCAGAATATAGTGATCCTTTTATGTAACTGAAGACTGATATTTCTAAACTTCTTCACCCTGAATAAGTTTTTTCCTCATCTTTGAATGGAACTTCCTATGTTCCAGCTTGTGCACATTGCCCCTCATCCTGTCACTGGGAACAACTGAGAAGAGTCTGGCTCCATCCTCCTTCAACCCATCCTTCAGATACTTGTGAACATTAATAAGGTGTCCCCTCAGCCTTCTCTTCTCCAGGTTAAAGAGTCCCAGCTCTTTCAGCCTTTCCTTGTAAGGGAGATGCTCCAATCCCTTAATCATCTTTGTTGCTTGTTAATGGTTTCTAGGTACCCAGCTGTACTTCAGAAATGGTGGCTGCACTTCTCAAGGATGTTTCTGGTTCCCAGGCTGACAGGCGTTTTCTCTGTCAGTATTTCAGGAGATACCTTCTGCTTAGTATTTGTCCCGTTATAACCAGCTTACCTTTATGGCTGCTCATGACACTTCTGTAGTGAAGAAAACAAACCTAAAAAAAACTCTCTCACTGACAGTTATTTTTACTAGTGCAATTTTGTGGCTTTCTGCATTTCATCAATAAAATAACATGTAACTGTCACTGCAGTGAAAAGACTCATAAAAAGTTTGAAGTCTTTGACAGTAAGTCCTGCTTATTAGCTTTATTGCAGTTTTACTAAGAAAATGTTTGTCACTCAGGATTCAGTATCTGTCTTCGTAGTCAAAGTTTCAGAACGCTACCTGAAAATATTGGTTATTTTCTGATACATATTCAGTCCATTGATAGGCAGCTGTATGCAGAACTTCGGGATTGCAAGACAAGTGAAAACCTGTTCAGTTTTTACCTGTCAAGGGGCGTATATATCAAATTATTGTTTATACGAAACCTAAAGTACTGCAGCTTCTTAACTGAATATTCAGGCAAGCGTAGTGAAATTAAGTAGCAGCAAGCTAGATAATTTTGGTAATAATCAAAGTGGATCCAAGACTTGCTTTTATTTTAGGCAACTTAACTGCAGTTCAGTTTATCTGAGTTTCTCCACTTTTGTCTAAGCAGATCCATAACTGGACAGTGTATAAGGGTTTTGGGAATTCAGCTTAGCTGAGTTTTTTGGATTAGAGATGAAATAGAGGAGTTGCAGCAGTTAATGGCTTTTTGTGCTCTCTTGTGCAATATTCATGGTTAAAATGTAATTTAATGTTGCTGTCCAGATGTCTGTACTTGAAGCAAAGTGCATGCACAGGTGAAATAGGAAAATGTTTTCTTGAAGATACTATTCAGTCAGTTATTTCACCAGTAATTATAAAATTCCTTCCTCCACCTGTCTCCATGCCTTCCACTTATTGGAAGTTTTCCATAGCAGTCTGAACATCATTAACCTTTCATACAACAAAGCTACTTGATGATGTATAAATGGGATCCAGTTCCAAAAGGAACCGAAATTGTAGAAGGCCCATTTACTTCCATCTCTTTTGTGTCTTTTACTGTGAACTGTTGCATGAGAAATATGTTTCATTCTCTGAATAGTTTCCCTAGGTTTAATTTTAAATTTGAAATTTGAAAAAATTAGAGGATAAATACATGTTTTGTCTGGACATGATCTTGAATATAAGGTGTGCTTGTGGAGGACCTCAGAGAGAAGCCAGAAAGTAGAATGTGAGTCAAGATGCTTTTTTGTGATGGGTACGGAGTATTCACACGAAGGTGAAGGTTCTCAAATTTGCTTTTGTGGGAAGAAGGCCTACAGAAGTATGCACAGAAAACCAGTTTTCACTCTAATTATTAGACAGTAAAACTGTTCCAGTCACCTGAAAACGTAATTTAGAATAGGTAGCCCTTACTTCAGTTCCTTTGCCTTATTATATATATATATATTAATATATATTGATATTCTTGGATAAAATGTTGGTAAGTATTTTTATTTACAAACCACCTTATAGAGGGCATTTATTTCTCTTTCAGCACTCGGAAGAGAATGTCAGTGATAGTTCGCACACCATCAGGAAAGTTAAGACTCTACTGCAAAGGAGCGGTGAGTTTTACTGTTTTCACTGTATCAAAAGAACATGTTCTACCAACACAAATATGAGTGTTAAAGGTTGTTGTAACTGCGGTCAAAACATTGAAAATGTGGAGGAAGGAAAGTTGATTCCTTTTAAATTTACATCACTTTACTTTGTGGCTGTTTAACATGATGAACGTGTTAAGGTCCTTTCTTACAAACTGCTTATGACAGACCTGTGCGTCCTGTTCTTCGTACTGGACTTACCTTCATGATTCCTATTAATTGCTTCCTTCTGTACTCCAGAAAAATGGATGAATGTATGGATTAATCTATAAGCTACTTGCTGGAGTATCTGAGCATGAAACACAAGGTAGAAATGATAATTTAACATAAGTGAGTAGATGGGAATTTTAACCTGCCATTGATGTTATGCCAGAAGTAAATTTTCCTGAAAACAGCATCTGTGGGAAGATATTTTAATCATAATGTGTCTGGGAATGGCAGAGTTGCTCATTAGTTCTTGTTCTGTATTTTATGTCAAGTTTGAGGGGAAAGGATGCAAATCCAGTTCCCAAATGGTTTTAAAAAAATGAAGTTAATTGAATATAAATGTCCATTCTGTATCTTCTCAAGCAGAGAGAAGAAGCTATTGTTAATATTCTTGTATCAAGCTGGCTACAAAAAACTGAGAATGGCAGTTATGAAACACTAATTTTATCTGGCGGGCTTAATGTTAAATAGGAAGACAGCATTTTAGGACATCAAAAGAATTCATGTGGCAAACCAAAGCAAGAAGCAGCGCTTTTCAAAATGAAGGGAAATAAAAACAAAAAATATAGGAAAGAAAAATTGCATCATAGCAGAATTTGTACATTTAAAGTATTTGAGGATTTGGAATGCCCTTTTTTCCTTCTTCTGAAATAAAATAAGCTCTATTAATTTTTTTTACTGAAATAAATTAATAGTGTTGCATATTTTTTCTGCCATTTCCTACATTATTTGTATTTTCTACACAATAAAATCTTTATTTTTCTATTAAATTGTTCTGAGTTCACTTTATTTGTTTTGTAGGATACTGTAATTTATGACCGTCTTGCTGAAACTTCAAAATATAAAGAAATCACCTTAAAACATCTAGAGCAGTTTGCTACAGAAGGTGGGTGATACTATTCAATATAAAACTAATTATGAAATTCAGTTTGGGAGTTTTATGTTACAATACTGTTTTAATCACATTAAGTTTGAAAATTATCTTTTAATAATGCCTCCTTAAAAGGATCTTCCTCTTCCTGAGAAGTTTCAGTAATGAGTTCATGCTTAAAAAAAAAAAAAAAAATCAAAAAAACCCCACATAACAACAACAGTGAACACCACCCACACAGTACACAATGGAGTCTTTTGAACAAAATATATTTTTCCAGAGAGCAAACACGTTGCACATTGTTTGTTTCTGTGAAGATCTCGTTTTCCATGGTCACTTTCATGTCCTACACTCAATGAAAGCTGAAGGGATGGCACACAGGAGGAAATAGCCAAAGCGAAGATGTTTTAGTTTATCGGTGAGTTGGGAGAGAGTAGTTGGAGGCAGAATTATAACAGTTACAAGAATCTGAACCACAGTTTTTTCACCTCTTCATTTTTTTTAAAGACACTGTTACTAAAGCATTAAAATTATCTTTAATGTGTCTTAAGAAATAAGCTTACACTGGAAAGGAAACTTTATTAAAATATTTTTCTCCTAAGATACCGTCCTTGCTTTCCGATAACAGATGTCTGGCCAAATCTTCTTGTATCAGGAAAGGTCTTTTTATGTCTGTTATATATGTGACTTGTCTAATTTTTCTCATTTGATTTATAATGGAATTTAGCATTTTGGTCATGAAGGTCAGCACCTTCAGTCTCCTGACTCTGTCAGTGACAGCAGGAGCAAGCCACAGATACATTTCTTTTGTTAGTTTTTCATATCAAGATCTTTGCAGGAAACATTTGGTTAGCCTTAAATAATTGTGTAGCATCGAAGTATAATAAATTATAATAAATTATACAAGTTGAAAGCAGAATGAAAACAAAACAAATTTGACTGATGGTACAAAATGAAGCCTCAGATACGCCCTTTGAGCTTATGAGCTGATTGGCCAGTTTGGGGTTTTAGAAAGGCCTAACCAGGATCAGTCAAGGTAAAGTTACTTAGATGTGAAGTTAATTTGGGTCATAAAACTGTGTGTTTGATACAGAAGAGGTAGAAATAGATTAACATCTGCTATCCTGTGTGAGCTATGAAAATTTCAATCCAGTTTTTAATTACTGTTCTCATTAAATCAGTGATACAACTGATAAATTTATTATTTTTTTTCTTTTTCCTTAGCAGTCAGGTTGGATTGAATGAATCAACATAAAAACAGAAAAATTCTACCCGCCTTTAAAACCACTATACTTACGTATTAGTGTTAAAATGTTTGTTCAAGTACTTTTTGTATCCTGCTTTTTAACAGATGAAAGGATTTACTGTTCAGAGGAGTGAATTGCTAACCTTTAAGGAGCAAAAAAATTCAACTTTAAAAAAAAAAATTAAGTATGTGTATCTCTGGAATCGATTAAAGGAATTGGTATTTATTTTTGCATCAGATTTAAACTGCAGCCTATGACGTTGCAAAGTTTCTCATGAGTAGCCTTTCATGTGGCAGTACAGTATGTCCTTGGCATTTGCTACATGCTCTT
Organism: Thinocorus orbignyianus; assembly: GCA_013400375.1. Taxonomy (NCBI): domain Eukaryota; kingdom Metazoa; phylum Chordata; class Aves; order Ciconiiformes; family Thinocoridae; genus Thinocorus; species Thinocorus orbignyianus. Next base: position 422,959 of record VXBW01005592.1, on the reverse strand, counting down.
GGTGCGTTGTTCAAAAATGAAGTGGTTAGCATGGCTGGCATTTATATTTAAGCATTTATTAAGCCTTGAGTGTTAATGCCTGCTTGGATAAATAGAAAAAGTGTGTAATTTTCCTATGTTGTTGTTCCAGACTGTTAAGAAGCAGACTTAATGATATTTTGCTTTCCACTTCTCATTTGGAAGATTCTTTTAAATCACAATGAAAAGAATCTTTTTAAAATTAAAAGTAGGAGAAAAAAAATTAGTCTCTGATTTAAAAAGAAAAGTGAATGCCTTGAAAAACTTGTTTGTTGATTCCATACACACATTCTTTTCTTCCTTTTATCATCTGTATAAAATACTTTGAAAGAATTATGGAAATAGTATCACTTTTAGTCGTAAATTCCATTCCTCCTCTTTACATCATATTCATTGCTTTGGACCTTGCTAACATATCCTTCCACACAAAGGGGAAAAAAAAAATATCTGTTGATTTGTCAGCTTGAAATTTATTCACTCAGTCTGGATGGTGAAACGCTGTGTTCCTAATGCCATTCAGTTGTCAAGTTATTAAGATTACACATGGTTTTCATCCTGAAGATACTAAATTACTGTCTTAGATGGAAGACAGGAAAGTATTATTTCATGCCCAGCCTCTAGATCGTTTCAGAACTGCTGCTGGTTCTGGGCTGTGCAGAGTAGAAACCTGTGCATAAGTGAAGATTGCATTTAGTCATCCCTGGTTGTGGTGCCGTTCGTCTCCTAGAGCAGAGTGGGCAAGTAACCAAAGGCATTGACTACATTAGGAGGGGGTCAGACAGGGCTAAATCGACCTGTCTGCAAATTGTGACTTCATGAGACATTGTTTGGCTAGAGCAGCATATCTCAGTATATGAAGAGTTAGGCCAGTTTCTTGCTTTGGAAATCTAAGAATCTAATACTGTGTGAAAATGAACTGTTAGAACATTCACACCTAGCTATATAAATTGAATGTAAATGCGTGTTGTCAAAAATAGATGTTTCTTATAATCTTACAGTCTCATTCTCACTGTAGTGCTTCAGATTTCTAGTGGAGGAAAAAGTCTGTTAAGTATAACCCGTTCAAAGATTAAGTAGAATCGGCAAGTGTTGCCTGTACAGAAAGATTTTATTGTAAGAGTTTGGAAAGCTGAAAGAATCTGTGAGATGGGAAAAATTAAATCTGAGCAGATTCCAAGTTAGCTATTAGATGGTAACTTTCAAACTTCAACTGAGAATTTCCTAAGGATATTGAGGAGGGGTGAAGAAGAGGGTAGCTGTAACATTATGTTGATATATTTTAACTTTATTGCTTTCCAGCATAGCAACATTTAAGTTTATAAAATTTTTGTTCAGAAATATAGTTCAATCTTATAGCTTTAATGTTCCTAAAAAGCTAATGTATAGAACTGTTGAACAAGTGAAATTGGGATTGCTTCATGTTTTGTTTACAGTTTTAAGATCGGCTGGATCTTGTGTAAAATGTCATTATTAGTTTTCTCCTGAAGTAAATCACCTGTATTACATACAGCCACCTTGAAATATTTATTCTGTTAAATATTTTTTTATTTATATCATGTTTTTTACTTTGTATATATTAAAAGAAGTTCTTCAAGACATGCAGCATTAAGTTGAAAATCAGGCATAAGCAAACATAAAATACAGAATAAATTCAGCTTTTAGTAGTACCTTGTTTCAGGCACATCAAGGAAGGTACTAATGATTACTGAATCGTACTTGCTATTTGCTTTCTCTTTAGGCTTAAGAACTCTGTGTTTTGCTGTGGCTGAGATTTCGGAAAGTGATTATCAAGAGTGGTTGGACTTCTATCACCGTGCTTCTACAGCCATACAGAATAGAGCGCTCAAGCTTGAGGAGAGCTACGAACTAATTGAAAAAGTATGTGTAGCTTTTTTCATCAATTTTTTTTGAGGGGAAGGGGCAAGGAAAGGGTTTTTCTAATTAATGTCCTTGCTTTCCATACCACAATCTGAATCATTCTTGAGGAATAACACTTAAATAAAAAAAAAAATCTAGCAGTATACTGACAGCTGTGTCATGTAGTCCTTGCCATTTAATCTTTCCTTCATTTTGATCATCTAGTATGACAAAGTTTTTAAGCAAGTAACTGTCTTGACAGAAAGTATTGGGTTTGGGTTGAACTACTGCAAAGCTTTTTTTCAGAGTTGTTCTGTTTAAGGAAAGTGTAATAACAGGCAAACAACAACTTCTTTTTATAATGATCATAGAACCATAGAGTAGTTAAGGTTGGAAGAGACTTCTGGAGGTGATCTAGACACAAAAATCCCTGCACAAAGCAAGGCTAATCTTGCTTTCCCAGCACTTTGATGAAGTTTTGAGTATCTGTAAGGAAGGAGTTTTCCCAGCTGCAGTAAGCAATTTTTTTAGGGTTCAACTATTCTTTTTCCCTTTTTTCTGAATTAAAATGTCTAGTAGTGCAGAATGTGACTATTATCTCTTGCCTTTTTACCATGCACATCTTAGAGGAAGGTGGCTTCCCTCTTCAGTTAGCAGAAGGCAGCCATGGGATCCTTCCCCTAGTCTTAATCTCTTTCCAATGTTAAACTCATCCTGCTTCCTTGGCTACACTTAATACAGTATGCTCCAAACCTCAAGCTATTTTTCTGTCCCTCCACTGGACTTGCTCCACTTTGTCAACTTCTCTTGTACTGAAGGCCCAGAAAGGGAGGTAGGTAATACCCAGATGCAGCCTTGCAAAGAGCGGAGCCATAATCACTTCCCTTGAGTTTCTGGCAACACTGCTGCTGGAGTAGCCAAGTTTAGACTACAAGCAGTTAGACCTCACTGCCTCAACAAAAAAGGCTCTGTGGCTCTGAAACGTGTAAGCAAAATGATTTCATGAGACTGATATTGCTTGAAGTTTTGATACTTGACTTCGGAGAGGGTTGGGGTTTTGGTAGGTTTTTTCTTTGGAAGGGATAAAAGACATTACATTGATGAAACTGCTTAAAATTTAGAGCCTCATAAACCTGCAGGGTTTAATTGATAAAAAAGAAGAATGAGGGTATATAGCATCAGTCACTTGTGAGACTTCAGCTTACACAGATGAGCGGTTTATCTGGACATGCAAAAGACAATCTTAAAACTGTGTAACTTTATTTACACCATGGCAACCCTACTACCATTAGAAGTTTTTCTATTAGCTGCACAAGTATTTTCTAAGCATGTAGTATCCAGTCCATGCTGCAGCCAGGATCGCACACTATTAGGTTTCTACTGGTGTCATTAACAGGGTTTTAGCTAAAGGTACAGAAATATGAAGTTAAAAAGTGCCTGTATTCAAGAAACCATACAGATTTCCTGTGTGGGAAGTTAAAACCAAACATAATCAAGATTATAGTTTTAAGATTAAGGTGAATTGGCAGGGTGTTCTTTCTAGAAGGCGAAGAGAAATCATTTCAATCAGGAGAAGGCATAATAATAGCACTCCTTAAGAGAGGTGCCCCTCAGGAAGAGGGGGGGCTGTTGCTGATCAAGCTACTGAGCCTGTGAATAATTGGGTGAAGTTTGAGTGGTCACACTGCACAGTTTTTCAAGGCACACAGATATTTAACTTAAAGCTCATAGGTATAAATTGGAAAGTCTATTAGTTAATACTAATCTGGATCATGAATTTAGAAAGCATTAATTTTGTCATAAATACGGAAAGTTAAACAAACAAACAAAAAAAAAAAAAACAGAAAGATTAAGACTGAATTTAAACCCCCAAACCTGCATATATTGAATATTTTGTGTTCACAGAATCTACAGCTGCTTGGAGCAACAGCAATTGAAGATAAACTACAAGACAAAGTGCCTGAAACCATAGAGACGCTCATGAAAGCAGACATAAAAATTTGGATACTTACTGGGGACAAACAAGAGACTGCCATTAACATCGGTATTATATTTGCATTTATTTGATGGCTTGGTTACAGGTTTAGAAGCAACAGAAGTTGCTAGAATAAAATTACTTTCAGCATGAAACCACAACATCTTGTAAAAAGTAATAATATTATATGGCATTCCAAAATTCAAATGTTAACTTATTTTTCAGTCACTGCAAGTCACTTGTAGGGTTATAGTAGGAAATAATGTATCCATTAAAATAGTAAGAACAAGAAAAATTAGTGTTGTCATAGAGAAGGGGGGGAGGCATTTTTGCTTTTTTTGTAGCATCTAAAATGAATTGAAAAGAACACACTGTTCGGATTTTTAAAGTGGAAGGGAGTAAACTGTAAGTATTCTTAGTTTTCCCTCTGTATTTTTCCTTCTTTCTAAGGAAGCTGGCAGGGACCATAATCTTACCTAAAACAAAACAATATAGATTGTGCATTTAAGTTCTATAAACTTTACCATTAATCAGAGGTTTCCGTCTATTCTTCCTTTTTATTATGAAGGAGGGGAAAAAAAATCATTAATTAAATTATTTCAAGTGACAAATCTGTATTTTTAAATAGTAATACATGAAAGTTGCCTTTAAGATTTAATATTTGTTACATGTGAGCATATCATCAGTTCTGCAGTAGCCTCAATATGTGCCCAAAATAAAGCAGTATTTTGGTTATATGGATCCTTTTTATTACCATTATTATTTTTAATTCTAAAGAACTTTTGTATGCAAATGATACAGTTATCTTCATTGGTGCCTTCAGGTTTCAGGTACCTGTCTGTCTAATTCTTAATAGAATGCAGCATAATTTTTTTACCACTGATCTCAGCTGGGGAAGTCTTATTTTTCTATCTGTAGTTCTCCTATGGGGGAAAAAATGCTTTGTTATATTATAATGGATTTAGAGGAACAAATTTTTGAAAACAAAAATGTCTTTAACAGGTCACTCCTGTAAACTCTTGAGAAAGAACATGGGACTAATTGTTATAAATGAAGGCTCTCTTGATGTAAGTAAAATCTGCAAAGTTTTCAGTTAATGAAAAGTTAATTTACTGCTTAAAACATCCAGGCATCAGGGTGCAGGTGGCCTGAAAAGTACATTGGAACACCTATTTATTTGGACAAACACAGAAAATCATGCTAAAACCATGGTTGGAATTTGTTTCTGTGTATTTGGTGGGGGGGGGGGACGGGACTTTTTTGTTTGTTCTTTAAAATCTTCTCAATTTTCAGTATTGCATACTTTGAAGAATGTACAGTCTTTGTGACAAAATGATACTGAGTAACTAGAAAGTTAGTCTACAGCTTCCAAAACTGCAGTGTAGCTGCCACACAAATGAACTTCAGAGTGATGAGCAAACAAATTCCGTGTAGTGAAATGACTCCGTTCATGCAGACATGAAGCCAAAAGCTTCATGTGCTTCTAGTCACACCTAGCAGTGCCCAAACAAACTAATCCTATATTCCTTCCTAATGCTGTTTCTTATGGAATACTTAGTTCTTAGTTTCTGCCCAAAACTAATTGTTATTGTGTGGTTAAACAGCTGAAATTGTAATCAGATGTTGCTGGCCAAGTAAGGGTTATGTTGCTCTGTAGAGAAGAGATTCTTTAGATAAGGTAGGAATGCAGTATTAAGTGAAAAATCTCATGAGGGGAAGAACTTAAATCCTTTTACCACACTCTAAGGGAGCCTTAAATGAACTTAGAAGTGGAAGAATTTCCTCAGTGGGAAAACTCACTGTCCAGAAGGCTTCAGGAGGAAACCCTGAAATGAAGTTTACCTTACTCTATATTGTGGTCAGATTGCTCAAGATAAGGTGTAGGGAGAGAAAGTGAAAAGAAAGTATGAGAATCAATAAGAGTGCCTTAACTGAAAGTTTTCATGGTAGCATATAAGATTAGGCTACAACATGAATTAAAACATTTACTACTTTTTTAATTCTTGGTAAGTGCTTATTTAACTGTTTTGACCCGTTTGGAATAATGTAGTTTCAACGTTAATATGAATTTAATCATTATGACTATTTAAAATATAAATTATTTTAAGCAACATATTTTTGCTGATAAGATTTATAATAAAATCCCAAATGCCGGACAGGCAGAAGCTGTTGATTAATTTCTGGAATCAGAGTCTGTTGATATAGTAAGCAACTTCTGACACAAGTAGCATGTGATATTAATGAAAAGAAGCAATTTTCTTTTCTTAGTTTAGTTCATTGGGTAGCTTTTGAAAGATTGCGATCATTGTTTGTTGAAAAAACAGGAAAAGTTTTGGGTTCAAGTCCTTAACTTTGCTTTTGAATTTTTCACTCCTCATCCAATCTCTGAGTAAAAAATAACCAATGGAAGGGAGAACTTCTGTCCTGTATTTAGGTTATTTACACAGACTGCTGGATTACAGAACTACTGCAATACTTAGTAATTTCAAAGTGCAAAAGGTTGACTACTTTATATACTTCTTCATATGTAATGTAATAAAGTGAGGTAGTTTAATTTGGCTACTGAAAAGAGTCCAATAAAAACTCATTAAACAAGCATTGCATATTAACCACTTCTAATGCAATGATTAGGATGTTGACTAAATATGTATTGAGCGATATATTTTAAAAAAATATATGTATATAAATATAGTTTAGGAATAATAGATAGTATCTGATGTAGTAACTGCACCGTACTCCCCGTTTCAAATGGAAGTGTCTAGATTGCATAGAGATTGAGAGATCCTTTCCCTACATGCACAAATTCCATTCCCAGTATACAGGGTGCAGATATTGCATGGCAGCTGAAATTGGATATGCAAACTGGCCACTTGCAAATCTGTCTGTGGTGGTAACACAGATCGTGTTTTTTCAGGAGCAGATAAGCATAGTAATCCAATATTTTGAGGGCAAGAAGCAGTTCATATAATAATAACAAACTAACTCTGTGCCAGTATTTTAACAAGAGACTCCCTTGAAAGTTTTCTGCCTTGTTTGATGGTGAGTGCTTCAGTATGTATATACCTTATTAATATATACCTTATGCCCTACTTTTTGCTTGCTGGTGTGTTTGGAATCGGGTGTCAGTCTCCATTTCTAGTACAACTGAGTGAAAAATGGCCTTGAAAATTCTGGTGGAGCAGTGGAGTGGGTCTCAGGAAATGGAGAGAAGGGGGGGCTGCTGTGATTGCAGAACCCTTCGTCAGTGCAGCTGCAAGGGTGGATGCCATTCCTCTTTCCTTTCTGTATGCCAACACCAGCTAGCAAGAGGCCATAATATTTAATTGGAATATTGTCTGTTAAGGAATATGGCTCAAACTTTGGTTTGTGAGCAGCATCGATCCACCTCTCCTACTGGGACTCTGTCCCTTACCTTGCAGGAGAACTGTGCTCCCAAGAGAGCTGCTCAACAACCCAGTTCCCTTGGCACAGGACGAGCTGAGCAGCCATGAAACCTTGAAGAAAAAAATCCCAGTGTAGTGGGACCTGTGTGTTTAGGATCTTGGAGAAGAGCTGCTCTGTGGCTATCCTTTCATCCTTGGCCCTGCAAGGCATGGGCACAGCCCATACAGAGCCTCTTGGCTCTGTAAAGCTGTTATGTTCATAGGAGTTAGGAAAGGTTGGCTTCTCTTGGTCTACGTACCATTCACGGTACTGAAAAGAGTGACAGTAAGCAGATGCTTCTTGCCCTTGCTCTAACAATAATAATACAATATCTGTTGCATACCAGTGGCTTCTTCTAGAAATAGCTAGCTCAACTCTAATCCTGTTAGGGACAGTCCTCTGTCCCTAAGTCTTGTAATGCAGATTTAACAAAACAATGACCAAATCAAAGAGGTATTTATTGTGACCTTAGCATGCAAGACAGAGGAAGTTAGATTAAAAAAGAAACCAAAACAGCATTCGTTTAGACTGTATCCTAGCTCTGTGAACTGAGCTTACGAAGAATATGCAGAAATAAGAGATCCCCTTTTGTATGAACCAATACCCTTATTTATGGTATTAGAAGAAAAACACCCCAAACGCTGCTCCCACTCCTCTATTAGCATTGGCAGGAATAGAACTGGAAAGACTTCCAGGAAGCATTTACGTGTATCTGTTTTTTGAAACAAACTTGTTTTGAGGCTCTGCTCCCATGAGCATCTGCTTAGCTTCACAAACAAAACACATTTTTTAGTTAGTAAGCTCTTACAGTTGTAGAGAAGAACACTGGTTTTTGTTTTGCCTTCATGTTAACTTAATGGACTGCTAAATTTCAGTATGGTACTTTTAATCATAGACAGAAATCATAAAGAACATAGCATTATTCTTTTAATGTTGATCTGAAATAGTGATAGTAGAAAAGACTTTGATTACTATTCAGTTTCACTGAGAAAAATTTAATGGAAATAGTGTAGAAGAGAAGGGATGTTATGATACTGCTTTTAATTCAAGGCATTGGATTTCAGCATAAAACTAGATAGCCCAAAAGGAGTTTTAAATATGACAGGTTTACAGTTGGTGTGTTTTGTGTTGTCTTGGGGTTTTGTTTGTTTGTTTTAATAGGTTGCATGCCTGGAGCTACCTGATGGCATGTCTGTCTGAAATTGACCTTAATTTTTTATCACAACAGGATTGTTTATACTGCATGAAACAATAGATGAGAGGAATATGAAGTTTCAGGCTCTTGGATTGCTTAAATTTAGTAAGAAGCTAAATAGTCCGTAGAGATGAGAAAAATTGTTACTTCCTTTATGTCGCAATATTTCTTAATCAGAAAAGACACTGTGGAAAAACAATTACAGAAGCTACTGTCATTGTAAAGGCTTTCTAACATGTAATTTTAAACAGTGGCACCTTTTTTTCCTAGCAGTTTTTACGGCTGGAGAGCCAGGAAACCCTAATAGCCTAATTTCCTTTTAGTTGAACCAATGAATTTTTAGAAGGCTGGTGGAAGCAAAGTAGGCAAAAGACATGGACACATCAGTGTGTGGAACTGGGCAGAGCAAGTTGGGTGGGAAAGGCAAAGCAATACCTTTTAATTTCATTTCAGAGGTTTAACATTTGCAATTACTTCTTGGTGTTTTATTTTTAAGGTGGTTGCAGAAAATTTTATTCACACATATACCTGACATCACTGAAGTAGCGCAGTTATTTGTTCGTTAAACTTGTAGAAAAATATAGGAATGTTGCTGTCATAGAATCTTTATTTTCCAAATTTAAGGTCTTATAAGCAGAAGTTTTGTGTTCATCTTCCTTTCTCCTCTAAAAACCCTCTTACTCCTGGACTGCGAGCAGGAAACAATAGAATAAGAATATGTGGTAGCTTGGTGAAGGCCATTCAAAAAAAAAAAAAAAGAAATGCAACCAACAGGTTTTCTTCATGACACTCTATGGTGGAGCTGTACTGTAGCTAGATATTAGTGACCTCCCCAAAGCAGGCTTTGAGGTCCTGCTGCGTAAAATACAGGAGAATGTATTGTCTGCCGAAAGTAACCTAAAGTTCTCGATACTGGGTCACAGAACAGTGACTTGCATAGGTGTGATTCAAACGCTTCTTAGAAACTGAAAAATGCAAGAATGGTACTTTGTATAACCTGTGGTTGATGTGAGCTGTTTTTAAAATACAAATTTCATCAGATGATTAGAATTATTGGTTGTAATGCATGTACTTATATTATGAGTTATCTCTGATGTTGCTTTACTCTTTTCTAAACATTTAGGACCATTTTATATAACAGTGAACCAAAATTGTTTCTTCTGGTATCTATATATATGGGAATTTTCTTTCATATAAGCACACGGAAAACTTAGATAATACCTTTTAGCAAACACCTAAGTGGTGTTGCCATTCAAAGAGCTTTAAAAGTTCCATCAGAACTTACACACAAATGAATTCTGGCAGTGTAAGAGAAATCCTACATGCCATTTTTGCTGCTGTTTCTAGTAGTACAGCTGTTGGAAATACTTTTTTCATTTGATAATTCATATTTGATAGCATAATCAAGAGGTAATTTCCTCAAAAAGAGGAAATGTCAGTGTTTCTAATCACACTGAAAAAATAATTTGGACTCAGGGACAGTAAGAATTCAAAATAACGGGCACAATTGGTTTTTTTACAACAGGGAACAAGAGAGACGCTTAGCCATCATTGCAGTACTCTTGGAGATGCTTTGAGGAAGGAAAATGATTTTGCTCTCATCATTGATGGTAAATCTCTGAAGTATGCTTTGACATTTGGAGTGAGACAGTATTTTCTGGATTTGGCTTTGTCATGTAAAGCTGTTATTTGTTGCAGGTAAGGTTTATATTATTTTTGCTCTGCAGTATTTTTGTCAATGTATAAAAGTAAAGAAGCTTCTTTTATATCAGAGAAAATACACATATCCGTGTTGTCCAACCATGAAATGTCTATTAAAAAACCCAACCTTGGTAGCTGAAGTTATGAAGTAAGAGTCATTCAAGGAAAATATTTCTGTAGAGCAGTCGGCTAGAGTGTTCCTATCAGCCATTCAGGTTGCATATACCTAGAAAAATAATTTGTTACCCATCAAGGTTAGTTTCAGGAAGATTGAGACACTGGTCTTAACCTTAAGTTGATACTACAGTTAACTGCAGGTTTTAGTACATCTGGATTCTTTTGTAGAATTTCCTCTGTAGGCAAAATTTTATATCTCTGCTTTTTCTGTAAGCTATGGTTTACATTGCATAGGAAATGTATAGACATTAAAGGTACTGCTCTGGGTTATTTTTCTTTCCTGAAGCTGATAAAAACACCTTTTTCATTACTTTATTACTCCTGATTGTTTTAGGGTTCTTTTATACAATCAGATATTTAAATATCAGCTATTAGAGCTGTAAGCTTACCATAACAAGAGAATTTTTTCCAAATCAAAGGAAACTAAATATCTGCATTCTTTAAATATAGACAATATGAAAGCAGTTTGGCTTGCCTTTTAATATTCCCAGATTAATTTAAGGAAAGAATATGTGGGACCGTATAAGTGATAGGATATGTTTTTGGGGGCCTTCTTGCAATTTTATGGATTTGCAAACACAAAAACTGCAAGCATCTCCTGAGCAGTACATCGCTTTTTCTACATTTGAATGATTGAACAAAAAGGGAAATTGGCTGCTTGCTAGCTAGATGAACAAGAACCACTCCTTTTGATGTTTAAAGAAGCTGGGTTAGGTCAAGTGATTAATCTGTCAAAAAGCAGAAGCAAGGACTCTTTACAAGATCGTTGTCTACACAGGTAGGATACCTGTATTAGAAATGTAATCAAACATTCCAGAAGTGTGGAAATTGCTGTGATTTTCATCAGTATCTGAGGTAACTATTACAAGGCAGTTAATGTCCTCAGAATATTCTCCACTGTTTTGACCTTCGTAGTATCATAGAAAAAGCCTGTCTCCTATATTAAAACAGGAAAAGTTAACTGGGAAACAAGATATTCAAGCTCTTCTAGAAGCCTTATAGCTTGCTGTTTCTTGATATATAACAGTGTCACAAATTGAAGTTCTCACAATTAATGTAGTACTGAAATTTCTAGGGCTGTCCATGTGTTCAAGTTACGTCTAATTCCATATTTAAATAGGACGCTATGTCTGATTATAACTGAAATACAGCTTTATGAAAAAACACTCTATTAAAAAGGAGGTCAGGCTGGATTTTGTACATGAACAGAGTAATTCTTAAAATTCAGCATCACTTCTTACTAAATTCAAATCTTTCAATAAATTGTATAAGCTTACTGCCTGCTACCTTATTATTGCTTATCCTGTTTACATATTTGAAGGTAGAGATGTGGTCTGTACAAATGTGAAAACTGTTGTAAATACACCTTAATAGATGTTCTGCTTTTGATTCATAAGATAAATAAATGTAAGGTTCTTGTGTTCAGGTGGAAAGTTTAATAATATTCCATTAAGATAAAGCAGAGTCATCTGAAAAATCTGTGTTCAAAATGGAACTATTTTTCTGCCTCGCAAAAGGACAGGGAAAAACACATGAGGTTATAGTATCCAAATAGGCACCTGGTTTGTAGTCTTTCCAAACTGTTAAGTGATATGTTATGCCACTATAATTTTTTAAAATGGTTTAACTTAGTAGCCGTGCTCCAGCATGAAACACCGTGAATTTCGGACTAAGATCTTACTGTCTTTTAAACTGAGGTCTTACACTGATACACAGTTTATACCGTGTATAAACATTTTTCTAAGGTCACAGTAGTCTTTCTGAAAGGCAAACTGGAGCTTTGCGCTTGTTCTACTCATTCCAGTTTTGCTCAGTATAGTAAGTAACAAATAAGAGATGCATCTAGAACAGCTCTTTCAAAACTATGTTTCTGATTTTTTTTCTCTTATTTGATTTGACAATTAATTTTTGCACCCTTTGAAGAGACAGACTTGCCATTCCTGTTGATCTGTAGAACCACTGAAGGATATTTTGTAGATATAGCTGTTTTATTGGTAGCATTTTTGTGATGAAAAACAGAAGTGCGAAATGAAAGTTTCTGTTCTGGTAGCATTCTCTCTGCTGCTTCTACATTTCCATAATATGCTTAGTTCAGCTGGATTCAGTACATGTCTAGGTATATGCTCTGACATACTTTGTGGTTGTTTAAAAATTGGCTGCAGGCTTAAAACTAAAATATTTGCTTGTAGCACTCACTGCTTTACTATGTGCTTTTTTTAATATCACACACTTCTCAAAGTCAGAATTCTGTTTTAAAAAAAAGTTACTGTTAATGCTCCATCAGTAGTAATAAAAATTTCATTTCCTCATTTGTGTGCTTGAAATTTAAAAAACTTAAAACAGTAATTTTTAATTAATCTAAATGAATTTGACATATTGTCCTGATTAAATGAATGTGTGAGCCTCTCTTTCATGTACTTAAAGGCAGTAAACATTTTAAGAACTCTTTGGTTTTTGAAGTACAAATTATATCACTATCTTTGAAGTTTTCAGGCTGTATTCACTTGTTCAGAAGCATTTATTACCTGTGGATCTTACAAACATTTGCCATAACACAGATGAAACTGACAAATACTCAGTAGACATTTAACTTCAAATATCATTGTATGTTATTAATTCCAAGCAGATGTTTGGCTTAAAGACTTTGACAAACTGAATTCCAACTCTGGCTTCAGAGTAATGTGTGCAAAAAGAATGTTAAATGAATTATTCTGTAATACGAATGTACAGTTAAGAGTGAACAAAATGAACAGAGCATTATTTTTTTTATTAGTTTCACCATTAATTTGATGTGCCAGGCAATGAGAGTAAGTGCCATCTTCCAATTGCCCCTATAACATTGTCTGAAAAGGAAATGATCCGCTATTTCTGGGCAGTTAAAAAGATGAAAAAGAAGTTCTCGCGTCAGGAATTTTCTATAGAAGCTGACTCTAGTGTCTAGAGTCTTGGTACGATACTCACCAGCAGAGTTCAAATAAAACATGTAACCAAAGATCATAGAAATGCTTTTTGATATACTTGGACAATAGAATTCTCCTGAAGGGCTGTTGCCCAGCATCTTTCATCCCAAGTTCTCCAAGTACAAGGCTGTACTCATCCCAAGTACCTTTCTTAAAAGTTTGGTAGCTTGCTTCACAGGCTGCTGAATAAAGTAGCTGTGGATAGCTGCCTTCCATCTGAAGGCTGTGTTATTTTTCACTGCTTTATTTTTTTTCCTTTGCAAAATTATGCAATAAAAAGTTATACAAATGTTCTCTGTTTTACTGTACTTAAAGCCTAAGAAATTTCATTGTCAGAGCATAGGCATTGGGGTTTTTTTTCAGGTGGTGAGGTGTCACCCACAGGCTTAGTCTGGTTGCTAAAATGCCTTTTTTCTTCCTATGACTTTAAAGAATAGACAAAATGACAACGTAACATTTGCTAGATAAAAAAAAATGGAAAAAAACTTCCTTTTTTCTTTTATAAATGATCTGTGGAGTTCGTTATTTTTTCTGTGACACTGAAATTGGAGCAAGAATAAGTCTGTCCTGTAGTAAAATGAGTGTCTTGGTGGCAGGGACTGAAGTCATAAACTAGTATCTCAGAAAGTACGGTGCAGAGTGAAGTTACATGCTTACAATGAGTATGACCTCAAGCATACATAAGATCTCGTTCTATGGAAGACAAAGGGGCTTGTAGTTGAAACAAATAATATAACATGCTTCAAATGTAAAAGTAAGAAATTTATAGATGAGATGATGTCTTTTCAGAAGCTGCATATGTGGGCATAAAATAGCATACAGGAAGACAGATCATAACATCTGAATTTTTTTATCAATTCTGTTTAAAGACTGATATTTAAAATATCAGCATGGTTCAAACTTTCTTGGCAAAAGAGAAGATGGCCCAGCACTGTCTCCAGTCAAATCCTGAAAGTGTCCAATGTTGGGAATCCACCACTTCTCTGGGGAGATTATATCAATGGCTGACTGTTCTTGTGACTAGTTTTCCTCTTGTTGTCCAATAGGAGTCTCCCCAGAAGTAATTTGTGTCCATTACCCCTTCTCTTTTCCACGTGACTACTTGTGAAAAGGGAGTGAAGATAGTGATGGCCCACTTTGTTTGTTCCTATTTCCTTTGACATCTGTCTTAAATACCTTGGTTTTTTGTTTATAAAATACATAATTAAACAGGGGAAAACAGAAACCATAACAACAAAATATGTCAAAATCTGTAATTGTTGTGTGTTAGCACTGCCAGTGGCAGTGTTTGGGTTTTCTCTGTTACTCTGTTTTAATGGCCTATTGATGTTTGATCTACGTTTGATCTCCAGTCCTCTTAACATCTTGCTTCAACAAGTGGAAGGCTTCTTTAAATTTCATTCCAATGTGCTTTTAGCATATAGTGTAAAAGGACAGTAACATGTCAGTGACCAGAATGTTAGCTGGCCTGGCTTTATTACTTTTTCACAAAATGTGAAGTATGTTTTGAAATTACATTCACTTGAAAGTCCTGTATTAAACCTTCTTCTTTCTGTTACTCCTTAGGGTATCACCACTACAAAAGTCTGAAGTTGTAGAAATGGTTAAAAAACAAGTTAAGGTAGTAACTCTAGCGATTGGTGATGGAGCAAACGATGTTAGTATGATACAAACAGCACACGTTGGTGTTGGTATTAGTGGGAATGAAGGTCTACAGGCTGCTAATTCTTCGGACTACTCAATTGCTCAGGTAAACCATTACACTGTAAAATACTACAATAAAGTAGTTTAATATCAGATTAATATTGGTGTATGCGTGTCCTGATTGTACTTTTGTTCATTTTTTTTGCAGTTCAAGTATTTGAAGAACTTGTTGCTGGTTCATGGAGCCTGGAATTACAACAGAGTAGCTAAATGCATCTTGTATTGTTTCTACAAGAATATAGTCCTTTATATTATTGAGGTAATTTTACAGTCCAATAAATGTTACTTCTTGAAAATACCATTTTGAGCTTTTGGATAATTATATATTATTTTAAAGTACTTAAACTGTTAATAAAGACTTGAATCTTGCTTTTTAATAAGCTGATTCATATTAGGGATTTTTTTTTACTTTAAAAGACCCAATTGTCTTACAAATACATACTGAATATGAGTACTGAATGTTTGTGTTGCATAAAACCGCTAGCTTATTAAAATTCTGTATCTGTAACATCAGTATGTAGGGAAAACAGTTACAAGTAGCCTTGAATTTACAAGATAAATGTTTTTAAGCTCTTTGAGCTGCTGTCAGTAACTGGTTTGCAATCTGAAGTCCTTTTTCAGGTCACTGTTGAACGGCACAGCTGGGCTGCTGCTGTTCAGACTAGTACTTAGGGTATTTATTTATTTATATATATATATATATAAATAAATATATTTATATATGTTTAGTTATGCTATTGCATACCTTTCACTTGGTGATCGGGTAACCAACCGTGCCTCGTTAGGCTCTAGTTCACAGACAGGGATACTCTACTGAAAACAGCTGACCTAGTTCTCTCACCTAGGATCTTAAGGGGAGTGGGATCTTGTGAAAAATAGATGGTATAAGAGAACTGTGTAGTAATAAATGTGCATTTATTGGTAGATATAGTTAAGACAGCATATGTAGCTATAATTTTTTGTGACCTTCATGACTGCGAGGCAACCTTAAAATTTTAAACATATTTCTAAATGCATTTTTCATTTTTTTGCTCCCCTTTGTTTACTGTTCCTCTCTTTCTTTCAACAGCTGCTTGCTTCTTCTAACCAAATATGTATCTATTAGTTATGTTTAGAATTGAGTCAAACTTTATGTACACAATGATGCTTTGGGTTAAAAATCTGGGGAAAAAATTGTTGTAAAACTTGATCACAAAATAAGCTTTATTGGTCAATCTTCTGTATTTTTAGAGTAATGGGGTTAACAATTACTCTTAAAACTTTCTTAGTTTAATATATTTTCAGATTAATATCTTAAACATGCACAGTATGAATCCAGTTTTTGCTGAAAGAAAATGCCTTATTTCTGTCAGACGTAATATGAACATTGGGTTAATATTTCTGTTTTGGGTATTTACTTATGTGATCTTAGACTATTGCAATATTTGAAAATACTTTAAACATCTTTATATGTTCAAGTGCTGTAACCAAAAGATGTGTATTTTTGTTAGAATATTTCTTACATTATAAAATTTTCCCTTTTTTCTCTATATTGTACTATTAACATAAGTAGATTTCAAAAGAAGTGGTAGCAAGTTTGTAGCCTGTTTAGAAAAACATGAAGTAGAAAGCCATAGAAAAAAGCAAATCCATTAAAGATCCTTTTTTGCTTTAGTAGTGATGGCAGACTTTAGTTCCTGCATTTCAAAAGCTGAATATCTGATTAAATGGTCAAAATTCCTGAAGTACTGATTAGCAGTAGCTTTTGAAGTATTTGAAAAAACAGTATTAATGTATACTTTCTGTTTAGGGAAAGCATACAAAGTTGGGCTTTAGAGCATACTATCTTATTTTTCTTAATTTTCTGTCACTGTCACCTGCAAACACATTGTAAATCTAAAACTTAGGTACAAATATTCCACCCTTTGTATTCTTTGTGAAAGCAAGTTAAAGGCAAGGTACACGGATCATAAGCTAAAAATACAAGAAGAGGTAGTCTTTGCCTCCTGCGCAGATGGAAGGGCAAAGAGATCACTTGTATACGAGTTATGACCCTTTATGCATTCATACAGGCATTTTACCATATACACCTTCTCTGGCAGACAAGATGCCTTCTACTTGAATTCCCATGTACCCAAAGTTTGTCAGCTCAGAAAACTTTCACAGATGTTAATAGCTCCTGTCAATACTGGGAGTGAATGGGCAGAAATTCATCATTGAATGTCTCTAGAAAGGACAACTGCCAGTCTTGAATCTCTCTTTTCAGTTTTTTTGTACGGATCAGGCGTGGGAGCAGAGAGCTCAATGAGTGTTTGTAAGCTGCTGCTTAATATGCAGAAATGCTACATCAGGAAAACGTCTGTGAAGCTTTTGTGGCCACACCTCCTCCCTCTTGGAGTTCAGAAAATAATACTATGAAAGGCATGTCTGGCAGTTGTTTTAATTAAGTTTCCTTTTATTAGCTGACAATGACTAAAAATATCTACCTTTATTTAATAGATGTATATTATATTTTTGAATAATATATATATATTGGTACTGCTCAGTACCAGTCGAACAAGTATGGTAATAGGTTCCACTCGATCTAAAATACAGCCTTTTTCCTGGGCATTTGTGAAGTCGTATGAAATAAGTCCTACTGGTTTGCTGTTCAGAGAACTGTAAAGGTCTACAGTAATACTCCTCCACACTGAAAAGTCTTTATGGATGTTTAAACTCCTGTTCAAGAGAAACTAAAATAGTCTGCAATAACTTTTTCTACTCTCTCAACTCGAAAGATGTTTATCATGGACCTCATCTTTTGTATGGCACTAGTCCCAGTAACTTCAGAGGTCATATTCTGAAGTATCAGTCTAAATTGCAAGTGAAAACTTTTAATTTCTAATAGACTGCTAATGTGCATTATTGAACTTGTACCGATCCTTACACTTGCATAGGATTAGCATATGCAGAGTCTTATAGTTATTTAGAGGGGGATTCCCTTACCTTGTAATGATGGTTGGGATTGAGACTGATCCTAGCAATTGAGAAGTCCTTTGTGGCTTGGTTTTGGTTTTATAATTACCATTACTCTCTTGTCAAAACTAGTCATTTTGTGAAGTTACATAGATCTCCCTTCAGCATTGGAGGGACAAAATTTTCATATTCCTACTTTTTGTTCTACTAGCTAGTAATAACTGGTGATAACGCAAAATAACTTTTTTAATGTTAAATATAAAAGGTTTACAAATTTTAAAAAATAATAATTTTTTGACATCTCTGTAGATCATTGAATTTTCCCCTACATGGAACAAGAGCTAAAATACCAGGACAAAAACAGAAGCAGCAGATGCATGGATTTCATATTTAAGGTTCAGTCACAGATCCTTAAACATGGCCATTTGTAACAATTTAAGTGATACTCCATAAACAATTCAATTACACTAAGTAATTAGAGCTCTAACAGCCTCTTTCATTCTGTAAATTTTGGATGATGGTTATCAATTTATGTTTTTATCTTTCTTTTCCCCCAAGCCCTTTTCATGCCCCTGCTGAGTTACGTATTTTCTGCTACTTGTGCCCATTACTGAAGTTTAGCACTCTGCTGCCTATTTCCTTTGCCTGACACATCTGATGGGTGCCTGTGGTCATACTGAGACCCATAACCCCAAACACAAGCAGGCTTTCTGTATATAATCATAGAATCTTGCATATACTTGCAGTGCTTCTGAGCTGTAGAGTTCAGGTGCTGTTGTGTGGTATACCATAGCATATTTAATGTATGCAAACTGCACCAAGTTCAGTNGATTTTAGATGGGCTAGGAACCTAAATCTTTCCTTTTTTGAACTACCAAATGGTCTGAATTTTCACTTCTCCCTCACATAGCCTAAATTGTTTCTCAGGGACACCTGTCTCCCGTCCTTCTGTGTAGGGGTGCTGGATTGGTAATTTGAGCTGTCAGAGTAGGCTGTGCTTGCCTAGGAGAGAAGTGGCTGAATCTGCTCGTGAACTAGTATCATATTCAACATGTCCTAAGAACTTACTTTGCAGGTAAAGCTGCCTTCATTGTCTGTTATAATCAGAATGAAACACTTGTCCATTAATAAATTTCTCACTGAAACGATAAACTCTTTTCTTGTCACTACTAATACTGTAGTAAACTCCATAGAGGTATGGTTAAGAGTTGAATTTTCTAGGGTCCAAGGCTCAGAAGTTAGATAAGTGGGTGACTTACTTTCTTCCCTTCTTACACTTTGAGATTCCCTTACGCTGTCACTTTCACCTTACATCCGCCAATTATTTTTGAACCATAGGTGTTCTTTTTTCGAACATTCCAATACTATCTTATAAACAATAGAAAATCCATGTTTCTGCTTAAATGTTAATGATGCACAGTGTCTTAAAGTAGTGTATGTGATATTCCACTAAATAGTAGTGTTTGTACTACAGAGGGCATTGTCTTTAGCCACAAAAGTTTCTCTTCCCAACCGTTTTTTGACAGATTCAACAAGAACTTTAGAACCCAGGGGTGTTACCAAGTTTCATTTGTTCTTGGCTTGCATCTAGAGTTCTAACCAAGATTTGTTCCAGTTCCATACTACATTAAAATCTAACTGAAATGCTTGTCACTTGCATGCTTTCTTTGGAAGAAAGTAAATGCTAAGGTTTCAGGAAGTTACTATAATAATTTAAATGATTTCTTTACAGAAAGAAGTTTTCAGAGTTCAAAAAGCTTGAAAATTTTAACTTAAATTCTGTACAAAATAAAACTGAAAGCATTGCTGTTTTTAAGGAACAAAATCACACGTAGGATTTCTCAGAGGCTTGGTAGTGACTTCATATGTGACATTCCATTGTAACTCGAAATGTTATCGTAGATTCTTTTATTTCTTTAAAAAAAGTCACTCCAAAACACTTTCAAGTGTTGCTTACCATCACTTACTTTCAATAGAAGGGAATATGTGGAATAGATTCAGTGCACGTATTTAGATCCTTCTTTTTTAATTAAAGTTTTATAACATTTTGACTGTTAGATAAACCACAACAGAAAGTTAATGTTCTTTCCACATAGTCCTTGATTATGAAGGGTCAAGTATACGTCTACTTGCTGTCTGTTTTATTTTCTTCCTAGAGTTGCACTTTTGTTCAACTCTGAAATGACCAGAAATGAAATGTACACATATAAATATTTATATGTATAAATATGTACATGTGCCCAGCTACTGAGTCATGTATTTTCTATTAAAACTGTTTTTTCACCACCCTAAACCCTTTCAAATTACGAATTCTAAAATTTACTCCAGTATTTGGTCCGAACAAGAGAAAAATATTAAGGGGTCAATCACAATATCTGTTCTTCACTGCTTTCTCAAGACCTGTCTTCCTCGGATGGGAATAAAAGAGTGTAGGAACTATATATAATGAGAAGGTTGGAAAGATAGAATGCAGTTGAGGAGCACAACTTATATCCAGCAGTGGTGGTGAGGTTCTTGGATTAGGTGCACATTTTTGTTATTTGTAAAGCCTCCAAAAATTGTGCTGCATAGTCAACTACCAAGAAAGTGATGCTAATAAATGTCTTAATTCATCACAGTTACATCATAACTCCTATCAAAAGTCAAAAATCAAAATACAGAAGAGCTTATAAAGCTCTCATTCAACTGGCATAAGTAATTACATTGCCTTTTCAGTTAATAGGCTGAAAGGTTAGAAAATAGAGTGCTTGTAACTGTTAAATCAATTGAAATTAAAAAATACAACATTATCAGACTTCAGAAAATTCAGTGTATTCTGTATCTCTGTATTGCAGACACTAATACTCATGATTTTCTATGCAGTCTTGTTCTTGTAATTGGCCACTAAAAAAATCTATTTACTTTTTATTTATTGGTTGAACAAATAGCAATTTTAGCTGGATTTTAACTCCCATTTGTAGTGCTAATATAGTTGCTAATTTCAGCATGTTCTGCAGCTCAAAGGTATTTACAAACACATTCAAACATTCCACAGAACAGTAAAAGAATTAAGAGCTTGTTCATATAATCCGGTCACCTGGAGGCCAAGCTGGGAACATATTGATAAGCATATTTATTGATTGTAGCAATTTGTGCTTCCATAATAAAGTCAAATGAAGTGTGAACTGTAGCAAAGTTTCTCCAAAGCTTCTAAAAATTCTCTTGTAAAGCATGACTCTTAAATTGAGTAGAATGTCATTTAGTTTCTGCTGCCTTATAGCTTATGTTTGTCATAGGCAATATAGTTTTGGAGTAACTTGTTAAGAAAGATTCATCAGGCGTGCTGTTTCTCCACGTTGTTATTGCGCTAGTACAGGGATGAAGTAAGAAATAGGATACTGCATGACTGCTGTCTTCTGGACTGAAAAACATAAGAAAATGTGTCATCACGCCTTTCAAATTAAATTTATTTTCTAACCCCTTAGCAAAAAGTGGTGAAACTTAGACAATTAGGAGATTTCCAACTACCTCTCCAAAACACTTAGTAGTTGGGTTAGTGCTTGTTAACTAATTGTACTTGATTTAGTGCTCTGACGAAGCCTCATCTTTTCATGAGTTTCATTTGTGAGAAAGGACTATTGGTACAATTTGACTGCAGCTTACTGTTTGAATTCTATTAGTTGAGAAGTTTGCTAATGGTTAGCAGATGACTACTTCTGACTTTTAGGTGTTTCTTGTGTGATTTTTTTTTTCCCTGATATTTCATTAAGAATTATGTACAATGAAAAGGCAATGAGCTAAACTACTTTTAAACGTTTAACAAGCATGAAATTCCTTCTGAAAGTAGCTACCTCCTTGAGATGTTTTCATATTTAGATGGAATTGCTCACGTGTTTGACTAGGTGGCCCATTACCTGTTCTAAGCACAAGTTGGTTTTACTTTTTCATATTTTTTTTTCATACAGGTTTAAGCCGTAACATCCTCAACTGTTGTAAATGTGTTCTAGGAATACTATTTTTTGTGTGCAGCTAAGGAGAAAAAGATCTATTTGTCACCCTTGCATGACATTAGACTAATACAAGGTTCTCCTGTTTTTCAGATCTGGTTTGCTTTTGTTAATGGCTTTTCCGGACAAATCCTTTTTGAGAGGTGGTGTATAGGTCTCTACAATGTGGTAAGATGATTTGTGTGTTCTCAGTTATTTTCAGTCATAATCATGAAAGCTTCTTGAGTAATCAATCTTTGAGGAAGTCCTCCCTTCTAAAGTTCTGCATTATGTTTGTTGTTTTGGGTTTTTTTCTGCCTGCTAGATGTTCACAGCAATGCCTCCACTAACTCTTGGAATATTTGAGAGATCCTGTCGAAAAGAAAACATGCTGAAATATCCAGAATTATACAAGACTTCCCAAAATGCACTGGACTTTAATACCAAGGTAGGTAAAAAAAAAAAAAAAA
>VXBW01005592.1:340097-400574 GCA_013400375.1 Thinocorus orbignyianus | reverse complement strand
AAAAAAAAAAAAAAAATTCAAATATAATTAAAGCAGAAATTAATAAGAACTCAGTGTAGTTATGCTATTGTTTCTGTGCTGCTCATAATTAAAAAAAGTGAGGGGGGGTTTATTAATACTATTTCCAGTTGTCCACTTCACTGTGAATAGTGCAAATAATGTTTATCCTTTTTTTAGCAAGTATGGAAACTTTTTTCCTTTTTTTTTTCTTTTTTCTTTTTCCTCTGCTAGTAATAAAGCTGTCTTCTGTAGGCAGAAGTGATTAAATCTCTCTGTCTCTGGGCTGTATGTATTGGTACTGTTACGTGGAAATGGATTACTGAAGCCTGTGGAGAAGTGTTGCAGAGTACAATAAGAACTGTCATTAGATTTGTAGAGGGAGGTACTCGGTACTGTTCTCTGTCAATTTGGAGTTGAGATTTTATGGTTTAATTTTGAGTTTTGGCAAAGAAATACTGGGAGACAGCTAAGAATTGTCAGGGTGGACCAAATGAAATCTGAGGCTACTTTATGTGGAAAAAAGATGACATTCCTCTTGGAGAGACCAGCACAAGAAGTAGCAAAACACTATAGGACTCTTGATACATACAAAATGCATGATTTCTACAGAATTATCCATAGTCTCTGTTAAAAAAATCTAAGTAAAACTTCTTCCTGAATCTGCAATAAGTCTTGTGATGTTAGTAAGAGTTCCTTCTGTTTTGATTTGGTTTTTACAAATGGAATTGGGACATTTCAAGTAATGTCTTTGTATGTTGAACTTGGGGATGTTTTCAGTCTGCCATTGAGTTAACAATGCCTGCGTGCAATAGTCTGTAGAGATGTGTGGACCTCATACAGCGTACTTATCTCTGTGCTACTTGCGCTTTAGAACTGGACTACTCCCATGTATATAGAATTATTTGTCTAAGCTATCTTTATTCACTGAAGTGTATGAGATTTTTCTTTTCCTTCTTCATTTTATCCCTTCATCCACAAAAGCAAACCTAAAACTTGTAAGGAAACTAGGGGAAATATTGTTTCTTGAGTCACTGTAAAACTTATAAATGTAAGGCTTTTCATGATCCATTAATACAGATATTTTCATGTTGTGATAGTTTAAATGCGATAATGTGTCATGAGTTATATTTGTTGGATTGTTTTTAAATAAGTCATCTATAATACAGTTTTTATTGCTGCACAGAAGTATTGTTGACTTCGTTGGAAATTTTGTAGCTGTTCCCATACAACACTTATTATGAGTAAATGTCTACAAACTTCCCAGCTACAAAATTCCCAGCTATATAAGTTGAATAGTTGGTGTTAAAGATTTGGAAACATTACTGCCTTGAATGTAGATGCAGATGTTTGTTATGGTAAAAGGGATCAAAGGTTATGAGGTCGTGACAGAGGTTAAAGGATTAGCATGTGACAATAAGAATCGGTCAGGAAAATGGAAAAGTAGAACTAATTTTTCTTGCACCCACCTGTGCTTTCTGTCAAATAAAAACTTCTGGTAATGACATAGCAAGAAGGAGAGACAAAGGTTAATGAGTAGCACAAGTTCAAATGTGCAAAGTATTGGAGTGTAAATTGGATCATACAACCTAGTGTAGTTGTAGAATCTAACAAAAGACTTTGAGACATTGTGGAAAATGTTGTGAGGCAGGCAACTTAATTTCAATTGCTTGAACACCTTAGCACTCATAATACATGTCAGTTGGTTACAATAAAGGCTATGATTGTCAAGAGTGTTGTTAATGAAAAAACATGATTGCTATCCTGAGAAAAATGGATTAGGTATCTTTGATTAAGTCTTTATGCAATACGTTTTGGAAAGCATCGATGGACTGGTTATACTTAATACAGTTCTTTTCAAAAGCCACATTTTACAAATTAAAATAAGTTTAAAAGTTAAATTGGAATTGTTTAGTAAATGCATTAAAGGAAGTTTAATATGATGAAGCTGAGCACTTCAGGAACGGAGCCTGTAAGGAGAAGTCTAAGATACTTTCACTTGTCCTTTTTCAATTCTTTTGTATGTGTTGGTAAGTATATGTAACACTCAGGTTTTGATTGTTCTGCTATCCAGTTTTCTCACTACAGAAAATGTAAATTCTGCAAGCTAGAATCCTTTTTAATTCCCTACTTAGAATGTAGCACTTGTTCCAGTTGTCTGGTTTATTTTATTTTTTCTGATGATATTCCCATATGTATACATTTTAATTTCCCTTCTGATTTGAAATTAAAAGGAGGACATAATACACACTTTTTTTCAAAACATAAAAATAAACAAATGACCCATGAAGAGCTAAGAGGCAGAAAGTGCCTGTCAGTTATATTACTTCACAGTGGTGGCCTGACAGAAACACATTTTGTGAATCTAGCACACAGATAAAAAGAAAGGTCAGAGTTCACAGAGCAAGTTTATTGCAAATGGTTCTCATGGATTTTCTGTTTTCCTTTAGGTTTTCTGGGTTCATTGTTTAAATGGCCTCTTCCACTCATTCATTCTGTTTTGGTTTCCACTAAAAGCCCTCCAGCATGGTAAGTATTATGAAAAATAAAAATATAGGTGTTGAGGGGTACTATCTAAATTCTTTCTTTCTTCTTAGGAAAGCTTTATAGATAGTAACAGGTTTCTGTGGTTAAATTTTAAGATGCCGTTACCACAAAGAGAGCAGATGCAGTGTATTTAAAATGTTTTATTTAAGATCTCTGTAAAGTAGGAGTAATACTATGTATATATGCATAAAGCTGTATAAATAGATTTTAAGTAAACTGAAACAAGATGGAGAAAAAGAGTGCTATTTTTTTATATAATGCACTACCATGGTAAATACCTACAAGATCCTAAATCATTACTGTCCCTTGCATAGTCCCTTAGATTTTGTAAGCTTTTACTGCTGATGCTTATACTTTCTCTCCTGTTACCTCAGGGACATGCTAACCCATTAGTTTACATCTGTATGAGTAGGCTGGTGATGGAGGAAACTGGGATGTCTTGGAAAGCTCAGTCCTGTCTTCTGGTTCAATGGTTCTGTGTGCACCTGAGTTGTAGAAGGAAATGGGATGGTTTGGAGGAAAGTTGTGTTAATTAGAGGAAACTTGAAAGCACTGCTTCCCAGTCATGGGAATGTTTGTGTGCATGGGAGCTCTCACGTGGGTAGGATTTTGGTTTGCTTCCGTTGGTGGGGAGGAAAATAGAAGTGTGTACCTTGTAGTTTTTCTGTAGAATTGGTAGTCCTCTGTTTCCCTGATACAACCAAGCTGTCTGCCCTGGCACAGGGGACAGAAATACTCATGAACATTGTGGAACAGTTGAGGCTAGAGATAGTGAGACAGTCACAGTTGCTTGTGCCTGAAAAGGTTAAGGGGGAAACTTCTTGCACAATATTTTATACTTGGTGACTTCTGATGAGTAAAGGGAAGTAGGCAGCAGCCTGTTTTTTCTTCACTTTTGATGTGAGTTCAGTGGCAGCGGTTTGTGTTAGAGAGGTTTACACAGCCCAGGAGGAAAGAGGTCTCAAAGTGTCGATGCATACTCTAAAACCACAACCTCAAATCCAAACCAAACTCCCTGTTCAAAGCTGTGTGGCGAGTATGAGAGACTTCTGCATTAAATGATGGAGAAATATTTAATGAGTATAAGTGGTGATGCAGAATAGATACTGTTCATATATGGATAGCAAAGCTGAGATGCTTGCATGAGCACTGAGAGAGCTGTAGTACAGGCCTCCTTGGCTCATGGCCCCTGGGCTAGAACTGACCTGCTGGCAAGTCTGACCAAATTGCTTTTTGTCGTCTTATTCCTAGAGAAAGGTCGGGGGAGCAAAAATGAGACAGGGATTGTGTGCATGGTGGGTGGTATACCCAATACCTGCCATGGGTCCAGCAGGTGCACGGAGTTCTGCATGAAGGGAAATTAGTGCAGGGTGGGAGCTGCTGTTAATTAAATCTCTGATGACTGTATATATAAAGAGGAAATAATGCAGTTAGTTTCCTAGGGAGGAGCTGATGAGTGCAAGAGAGAGCCATCAGGGAGAGGCAGTTATGAGAGCAGGGTCTCACCTCCACCCTCTCTTGGTGAAGAAGAGGTACAGGAGGATCCTGAGACCTGAAAAGAGGAAGGAGATGAATGGGGGATAGCTCAGTTTTGTGCATAAGAGTCCTGAGTCCCAGCACTCTGACTGATGGGAACATTCAAAAAAAGCTCCTTTTTATAGGGTAATTCCGGAAGTCACTGATGGTTTTAAAGGAGAAAAACTATAAAAGTCACAGAATTCTACTGTTAATACAGTTCAAGGTGAAATCTGCTGTTAGTACCCTGTAGAAGTGCTACCATCTCTTTTGTGCAAAAATGAAATTTATATGTATAAAATACATATATTTAAATATAAAATTTAAAATATATTTACACTTATATATTTCTTTTTTTTCTTTTTTTTTTTTTTTTGCTGTTGTGGATATTTAATGTTTAAATGATCTATCACTGTTTCCTTCTCCAGGCACTGTATTCGGCAATGGTAAAACTTCAGATTATCTGCTCCTGGGAAACACTGTATACACTGTAAGTCTTGCTGCAGCTATCGACTGCTCTATCAGCTGACTATCTATATGGCCTCTGTCTTTAAGAGTTAAAGAGATGTGGTTTTATTCTTATTTATAATTTTCTACTTAGAATACTTGAGTAACTGTATTCCCTTAGGGATAAGAAATGGCACTTGAATGACTCTTTGAGAAGCTTTGAAGTGCATTTTGCATTCTAATTTCAGTTTTTAAAACAAAGCAGTCTACTAAAAGATGCAGAAGATATATCTGTCCTTTACTGGAAACTATTTTTTAAATAGTGGGAACTAATTCCCTAATTTGTATGCTCGTTAATTTAACGTAAGTTTCTGCATTGGAGAAATCCCAGTTTATTGGATGTGGAATTGATCTGTGGACTTGTGAAGATACAGTTCTGTTTTCCCTATCAGTTTATCATGGGGCCTTGAAAGAGGGATAGAGCCACATGGAGCCACGGTTTGTGGGACGCCTCTTTGGAAACAACCAAACTGCCAGATTTACACCTGGTTCACACTTAAGAATAATCTTCTATTACTCTCATAGCTATTAGTCACTGTTGTTGGTTGGGTTTTTTAGAAGCAAAACTGATCTTATGCTAACTTCCCTCTGTTCTTCAACATTAAGAATTTGATTAATTTTTCAACTTCCTGTGGTTGGCATGTACAAAAAAGAAATCAATTCTTCCATCTAAATAAGGGGGCTGTAATGCAAAGTCACATCAAACTTGATTTCCTTAGGGAACAGGGAAACACCTTAACTGAAATAAAAGTTAAGTATTGTAGAACACACTGTAGTTCTTTGAGAATGTAGACGCTATCAACATCTCCTGTGTATGAGAGAACATTTTGAATAGTGTTTTCTGGTCAGCTAACCAGAAAGATTAAAAAGCATAAAGGGCTGAGTAGCCACAGCTGATTGTCTGTAATTCCTACTGCTGTGGCACTTAAAATAACCTGTTTCTTCTGCTCGTCTCTATGTGGACTTTAAAATTATTCTTACAGGCACGTTGAAAAATTGTTTGTTCACACATCCTTAAAAGTGTGTTTGCTCTGCACTTCCCTTTCCCTGTTCCAAAAAGCAAGCACAGCATGTTTTGTCAGCAGTGGTTGCATGTGACCATGCAATCTATCATATGATGAACTGATCTCCATTAGGGATGGATGGAATATCCTGGGGAAGTGTTTTCTGTGCAAGTCTTAATTTTATTAAGATGTAAGGTCACAGTCATTGTCATAGCTCGATCCTGACAGAAGTAGATCGACTGACACAGGTCTATTTGTATTATGATTTCATAACACCGAGCAGTGTTTAGAAGTCAGTCATTTATTTGAATATCACTGCTTTCCCCAATATTCATAAATACTTCGTAAGAGTATCCACTAGAGCCCCTGTTGTTCTAAGTGAAAGAGTTCTTCTTGAGGAACAGTTTTCTGCACCAAGTTTTCACCCAAACTAGAAATTTTTCATTGTTTACTGTACTTAAAAGTTACCACCTTGCTTGGTACAGCTGAAGCTTATTTTATGCGTTGTATGTATGTTTTATACATATGAGTTGCACAACTTCACCTATCCTAACAGCTAAGCCAATTTTTCTGATAGCATCTCCGTTTCTTTGGTTAGTCTAAAATTATCCTTTGTACTGCCCCTATTTTGTAGAGCAATTTAGTACTGTACACAACAAATCCAATTATTTAACGTACTGCTGCAGGTGACAGCTGAAGTTCATTCTTGAAGTGATCTCAGAACTTCATCCTACCCAGTCTCTGCTCTGAACTTCCTTCCAAAAGCCAGGATTGGGACCAGGAGAAGACAAGTTATGTGCTGTACTACAAGTTTACTGGATTACACTAGGTCCCATGGAACTGTGTTTAAAAAGTGCTGTCATTTGGTCACACATGAGTTGATGGTTAAGTCTTGAAATATTAATGTTCTGCAGAGCGCCTGAGTATCATGCATGGCATCATCTGACTTTCAAACATCAAAGCCTGTATCTTCAGGTTTGCAGCAATGTTTTCCACCACCTTCAAGAATTACTGAATTTCTGATACTTTCAATATCGTAACCTGTAGCTACTCATTACTGTTTGCCAAGCTCTATCCATGAATCATAGAATTATATGGGGTTAGAAGGGACCTCTGGAGGTCATCTACTCCAATGCTGCTGCCAAAGCAGGTCCTCCAAGAGCAGATTGCACAGGAACTTGTCTAGGTGGGTTTTGAATGTCTCCAGAGACGGAGATTCCACCACTTCCGTGGCTTGTTCCAGGACTCTGCCATCCTCGAAGTGAAGAAGTTCCTCCTCATATTTAGATGGAACTTCCTATGTTCAAGTTTGTGCCTGTTAACCTCTTGTCCTGTTGCCAGGCACCACTGAAAAAAGATTGGTGGCTTCCTCTTGATGCTCACGCTTTAAGTATTTATAAGCATTGATGACATCCCCCCCTCAGTCTTCTCCAGACTAAAAAGACTGAAGTCCCTCAACCTTTCCTTGTAAGAGAAATGCTCCAGGCCCCTAATCATCTCTGTGGTCCTCTGCTGTACCCTCTCCAGCAGTTCCCTGTCATTCCTGAACTGGGGAGCCTGGAACTGAACACAGTACTCTAGATGTGGCCTCACCAGGGCAGAGTAGAGGGGGAGGATAACCTCCTTCAACCTGCTGGTCATACTCTTCTTGATATACCCCAGGATGCCACAATGCAATTGTTCTATCACCTTCTGCAACTGGTTTATAACAGGGAGACCTGAAACTTCACCATCTTGAGAGGCTAATTGCTTGACCTGCAGAATGGCCAAGAATTTCCCTAGAAAACATTATTTCCCCGTTTTAAGTCCAGACAACTGCTTTTTTATTTGTTTTCTGATTCTCCACTTCAGATTGAAAATCTGAGGAGGGGTGGAGGCTGCAATTGATGTATTACTGCTTTTACAGGGGAATTCAAGGTCTGGAGCGCACATGAAGACTTGAGAGATTTTAAAAATTGGGGATGAGGAGGATTATTTTTTTTTAAAGATTTAAAAAAAAATCAAATCTGTGCATGTGAAGTGATGTGATCTGACAGCTGTCATGGTCTTCACATATCAAAAATCACAAGGCTAAGGTACTTCTCATTTTTGCCACTATTTTTAATCTGTTTTTAGGAAATCTACATTCATCAGTTGAGCAAAAATCAATAGCGAAGACGTTCAGAAATTATTATGGTTTCTTTGGATCCACAAAGAAAGCCTGGAATGTATACTGATTCATATCATGTCCTGGAATTATTTCTTCAAACATAAATTTCAAATAGGACTAGAGTGCCATGAAAATGTTTCTGTGAACATTCTTGAAAGGTCTTTTTTTAAAGAAGCTCAGTGCTTTTTACAGAATTCCAGTTTGATTTCTTGTTTCCTGAAGAGAATTCAGTGAGCTGTTGTTAGTTTGGATCAAGGGCAGGAGGGCGAAATAAAACCCAAATAGTTCAGTCAGCCTCTGTGTGTGGTTGTTAACTTAGGGGTTTCAGTTAGGATCCGAGGAGAGTGTCTATTCACGTAGTCCATGTCTCCTTTTATAGAGACCTGCAGTTTTTGGTTCATGTACACGTTTTGTCTATGCAATGAGAATTCTGGATCTGATCCTAGAGAATAATGTTTTCTTTTCTTATGACTGACTTAAAAGTAGCAAGCAACTGTTCAAGATGAGTACTTTTTTTTGGCCATCATTCATTTTTATTCACTCATCCAAATATAGCACCAGAACTACATAGAATAAGTAAATTACAACACTCATTGGTCCTTAATTTATTTCCCATTAGATTTCACACATGTTTTAGGTCATGGAATTGTGGCACTGTGATTTTTGTGTCCTTAATAAAAAAGCAGTAGTTGAAATAGGAGATTCCAGAATTACAAGCATAAACTTACAGCTAGGGTGAAAGCTTTCTGGCAGGATTTGTATCCTTCTGTGCACCAGACTTAGTGAAGGACTTGTCAAATACATTTAACCAGTTATTTTCAACTTCTGATTAAAGTAAATTTCTTCTGAGTTTCTGAGGCTCCTTGAAGTTCAACCACAGACTCACTTACATCATTGTGGCCAACCTGACCAACAAACTAAATGTAGCTGTTAGAGTTGGAGCTTGGTCTTTGTGACTCAGTTTGTCAAGCTTCACCACTTTCAGATTGCATATAAAGCAAAACTTGTGATACCTGTTCACAGGTGACTTACAAATTGTAATAAGTATTTCTTTGCCAAACAGAAAACTTGTTTTTGTGAATTTCAAAGGAAGGAGATAAACAATTTCCTGAATCAAGGAGTCTTCACTGCGGGATTATGAACTTTCTACTACTGCTCATCTTTAAACTGAAATGGAGTATGCCCTACAGGAGAAAAACATGACATTTTCAGAGACTGCTCCATAAAAAGAGTGAAGAGAAAAGAGTGAAGATGAGACAGAAGAACGAAGATGACATAACAGACTCATTCAACATGTTATTTTTGTATGCAGAACATGGGTCTTAGGCTGCCAACAGTTAACTCAGGCTTTTCAGAGTTTGGTGAAGGTTATTCAAATACTAATTCAATTAGTAGAAAAACTGTCTGTCTTTTTTTTTTTTTTTTTTAATTTAGACTAGTGGGAGCTTGATCAAATGCAGGTTTTCAGCCCAGCATCTAGATCTTCATATAAAACGTAGTTGTCATCCTTTCTGTAACTAGGGGACTGGCATCTCTGCTGAAGGGGGCTACACTTCTCACAACACTTTCTGTGAAACTAAAATGCCATTGAGAAAGAAGCTGATGACTCAGTAAGAACCAGACTTGCAGAGTTCTAGGAGGGAAGGGAAACGTTTAAGACTTCTGATACAGAAGGATTTTCCAGATCACACGAGTGGAGATTATCAATAGAAGCTAATAATTTCTAGTGTTCTATTACTAGCTTATTACTGGGATGTAGGTTTAAATGTCTGGTGACATTTTACTATTGTCATTTTGAAGGGACACTTCAAATCAAAGCACACACACAAAAAGAGGAAAATATATAGCTGGCTGTGGTCGAAAAGAAATTCACTTGGGGCTGCTGACAGTCTGTGTTTTTGGGTGGAGCAGGTTGTGTTGAGGTGGAAGGGCAATTCTGTAGCTTCTGCAGGTCCATAGAAAGAATTGTCTTCTGTGTTACAAAGTTTGGTTTGGATCCTGTTACACAGCCAGGTACACTGAAACACACTAATTTGTTGAGTATTATTAAGGAACTCACATCTAGATTTAAGAGACTGATTATCTTTTCCCTTCCTTCATATGTACGCATAAACATGTGAAAACCATTAAACATTTTCTTCTGTTCTCCTGAAACTAATCAATTCTGTATGTTAAGATTCCCGTATTAAATAAAAACCCTCTCTCTCTCTTTTTTTTTTTTTTTAAGTTTGTGGTTCTAACTGTGTGTTTGAAGGCTGGATTAGAGACCTCGTATTGGACTTTGGTAAGCAAATGTCTTTAGCATATTCTCAAATGTTCTATAAAATATGATGGATGAATAATTGTATTATTTTCTTCTTATTTATATATTACATCCTTACAGTTTGCCAGCCCCACCCTACACCCCTCCAGTATCAAACTAAACTCTGGTTACTGTGTGGAAAGACAGAATAACCACATGCAAAAGAAATGTTTAATATTGAAAAGAAGGACAACAGGATAAGGCTTAAAATAATCTTTAAACTAGAAAAATCAAATTACTCTGAGTGGCTTGTAATTGAACATAAATTGGCTTAAAATGCAGTAACGTTGCTGCTGAAAGTATTAGCTTTCTTTAAGAAAGAGCCAACTGAAGTAGCAGAGTTAAATTACTACAGGGTATGGAAATTTTATCCAATGTATCAGAATCGTATTGTAAATACTAAGTGGCAAAGATCTGCTTTTATGTCATAATACATCTGTGATGATCGTTCTGTTTTCTTTTTTTTGTTTGTTTTAACAGTTCAGCCATATAGCTATTTGGGGCAGCATAGCACTTTGGGTAGTGTTTTTTGGAATCTACTCTTCCTTGTGGCCAGTCGTTCCAATGGCACCTGATATGTCAGGAGAGGTAAATGTATATTTTAACTAATATTTGAATGTGTGCAAAGAATATTCTTGCAGTCTTCAATACAGATCTAATCTTTATTGGATCCTTCTGTGAACTAGAGGTGCATAAGAGGGTTGGTTTTTTTCTACCAATGCAGTAGCCATGTTTATTTAAAACAATGAATTTTTACTTGTGTGAAAGTGGATCTGAACTAACGGGCTGTGTTTATACATTCTAGTAAGGAAGAATAGGCAGGTAAGCTGCTTTGTAGTTCTTTAAGTTTTAATTTTCTAAAGAGAAGTCTTAAGAAATTCAGAACTCAGATTTACTATACTTATTTGGCTAGAGGTTTTTTTTTATAATGCAGTAGCACAAGTAGTGTGTTGGTTAAGGCTTTTTTTTCATCTTCAGTTTTACAAATTTGCTAAGTATTTGAAACTGCAAAATGCCTCAAAAAATGTGAGGTGCCATAGCACTGCATGAGCAGCTGCTTGTCATGCAAAGTTCTCCTTTTCTGTTAATGTTCTGCTTGAAATGCATTATTGTTCTCTATCTTTCACCTTTTGACAGTAAATACTGCTTTCTCTTTCATTTATTATCCCTTTTGTGTAAACGTACTCTCAATATTGCAAAAGGACTGAATCCAGAAAAGCTGCCTAATTTCTGCCTGTGCTTACAAAATTGTCCCAAATTTTCAAAACCATGTTCCAGAAACATCTGAAGTTTAATTTTAATTTCCCCAACACTCATGTTTGCTTCTGGGTATGGCCAGTACCTCCTGAGCTGAAAAGTTCGGCATGCAATCTCAGTGGGATTCAGAAACTGAGAATACCTGCTTGTTTCAGAAGGATTCTCCTTTCAGCTAAATCAAGCCTTACACCAATAAAAGAGTGGGTGCCTTTAAATCCACCTTTGTGATATAATTCAGCAATTTAAAAATTCATGCAGAATGTGGGAAATTTATTTGTATCTCTGTCCCTCATTTCAAGGTAATTCCGACCCACAAATCTCACCTCTTACATATAAGCAGTAAAGCAAAAATTAGTATATAGGCATTTATGTAACTATGACATTTTAATCAAAAGCATAAGAAATTTACTTAATTACTTGCACACATAAGATAAAAATTAATTAAAAATTATACAATTTATTGCTTGTTTTACCTCTCGATCATAACTTCTTTCCCATGTATGTATGTAGATTTTATACGTTACCATGTTGCCTCCACTACTCAAATTAATTATGTACATTATACTAAATTAAAGTAATTGAAGCTATCATACTTCAGCATTTTTCTTCATATCGACCATATTTTATAGAAGAAATAGAGTGGGTTTGGAACTCATTAGTTTTAGGGATTTTGTAAAAACTTTATACATTGTTCTTTAAGACAGGAGAACTTTTATAGTAATAAGCACAGTGGGAGCAGCAGGTGTATTATACTTGGTATGACATAAAGGTGGCGACTTCACTGTTGAAATAACTGAATATTTTACTTACTGCATTTTCAGTCTCTGAAGTTACTGTGAACAAAAGATTTTTTTGAAGGGAATATAATTTCTACAAACTTGGAAAAAAGTTGTTTGTAAAGAGATGTAGCTGTCAACAAAAATAAGTCCTCTTGCAGTTTGAATTCAACATGACACCAAGGTAGTCTGACTTACAAACCCAAAGACAGTTTTATCACAATAAATAAATGAATCTACACTTGAAATGGACAGTCTTACTTTATTAGTATGCTTGTTTAGGCATCTATGTATATATATAGTAGCTTTAGATGTGTGGGGGTACAGGCAGTTATTTGGGGAGGAGTTGTTGGGTAACGTCGATTTTGGTTTTGTTTCCATTATAAGAATATAGTTAGAAGTCTGTAACATCAGAATATAGAGCTAATTTTAAAAGCTCCGGTCTAGCTCTTTGAGCTCTACTCTGTGTGGCAAAAAGTCCTGACGATGAATACTGCAGCTCAGACTGGAAACAGGATTTTTTTTATGCTTTCCTGGAAGCCCCTTCACTGTCCGGGTGGTCTCTGGCAGGGCAGGATTCACTGGGTTTCTCAGAAGCAAGTCCAGCCCTTCCATAAGTATTTGAACTAAAAGATTCACGATTTTAACTGTGGAAAAGATTGTGGGATGATAGAAACAAATCCATATGGACGTATCTGCTTGCCTGTGGAAATACTGCTTGTCTGATTTCTTCAAATGTGCGAGTCAAACTTGAAAATTTCCTCCAAGTACGTTTGGCAGAAATTAAATGAACAAGTCAAAAGCTGACCTCTACTTCTGTAGCTTTTTGTCTGTTTTGCCTTGGCCTGTTTGATAAACTACATTGAAGGGGATTCTTCAGGGTTGTGTTTTTCCAAATGCATCCATTAAAAATGCCACCTTTTTAATAAACTGTAGAATTATAAGCAGATTTTACCAACTATGATCCTTATAAAGTTTAAATGTATTCTTTTTCAGCTCCTTAGAGCTGGCAACAAGTTCTATGTTAGTAGGTTTATAGTCTTACCAGTCAGTATTCTTGATAAAATACTTATCCAACCATTCAGTCCTAACTAGGTGATGATACCTGTCTTCTACAAATGTCTGTTTCACGGCTTTTTTTAGACAGAAAAGAGCCTACTGAAACACTCCAGTAAGATCTCAGTCAAACGTCTTTGTATTCATCTCACGAAAGTTGTAAGATCCTTGCCGCCTATTGCTGATTCTATTCCAAGAAAATGAAATACTAATGGTCTTGAAGGGGAGAGAAAAAGCATATGGAGCTGATGGAAAACTCATTCATTGGATACAAGGGAAAGATTTCATCTAAATATTTTGAAACTCTTGCACCGAAGCCAACAGCGCAAAGTTAAATCATAAGAATTGTTGATTTGTGTTCATCTTTTAGTGTCAAAGCATCATCCAAGAACTTACTGAGCAAAGAAACAAGTATGTCACTTATCTTTTCAAGTTATCCCTACTTTTTACACTAGTTGCCATCATTTTTCGCATCATTCCAACTATAGTGAAGACAATTAAGTTGGCTTTCACGTAAGTGTTGCTGTATGTTAGTAATGGAGAAGGAAAGAACGCTGTGCTCTAAACCCAAATATAATGAGATGAAAAATTATGACTTTCTGACAGGGGGCCAACAGCTTTGTTCATTGTGTAGACCACTGCCCCCACCACCACCACCTTTGACATGGTCCTAAAAGTATAATCAAGTGTATTTTTATTTCTGCTGAGGCTCTTCTGGCGTCAAGACCTTTGTTTTCTGGTCTTTCAAGATTGCTACTTCCACAGTGGGCCAACTCCTCCCACCTGTACAGTACTGTTCCTCACAGCATGGGAACTAGATGACTCTCCGTCTTTCATCCTATCAGTGGTGGTAACTAAGGCTGCCAAGTAAGTAGTGCACCAAGAGGGTTGAAAGGTTGACTTCTGGGTCACGTAAGAACAGGTATCCTGGCGCAAGTGTTTTCCTGGTATGAATAACTGGTAGTTATATAGTTGGTATCTGTTAGAGATTGGCACAGGGCATCTGGGTGATAGTAGATGAAACATGTTTCTTTAATAAAATTCTGACAAAACCTTAGAATCAACATTCAAACAAGAAACCAGTTACATATTGTCAACCTTAAAACAGTTTCTATTCCAGTTTAAAAAAAAAAAAAAAAGCCCCTAGTGAAGAAAACTTCATTCATTTTTCCTGATTGATGATGTTCAGATGAAAACTGTCAGTTCACCATCATCTTTCTGCAGACACAGGCCAGAAGGAAAAAGGGATGGAAAATGTGAGAGAAACAAAGGGATTTATGAAGCAGAAGAAAATGGAAAAATAGACTGTAAAACTGAAGAAGGATATGTGATAAAAAAGGGGTGATTACCTAGATAGTTAACTATGTAGTATCCATGGCTGGTTCAGTTACCGCAGCAGATCAGCTTTAAGTTATGAGTCTTTTAGTAGTCTGAAAGAAGACTTAGAATTCTTATCACTAATTACAGATTCACAGAATTGTCAGAGTTGGAAGGGACCTCTAGAGATCATCTAGTCCAACTCCCCTGCTAAAGCAGGATTGCCCAGAGCACATCACTCAGGGCTGCTTCCAGGCAGGTCTTACAGATCTCCAGAGAAGGGGACTCCACAACCCCCCTGGGCAGCCTCTTCGAGGGCTCTTGCACCCTCACTGTAAGCCCCCCTTTCCTCATATTCAAATGGAACTTCCTATGTTCCAGCTTGTGCCTGTTGCCCCTTATCTTGTCACTGGGAACCAGTGAAAAGAGTCTGGCTTTTCCATCAATGCTTCTGTCATTTCAATTCAGAAAGCTACTTTTCTTTTTGTTGCTAGTTTTAAAAAGCAGATTGATTTTTAAAATTAAAAATTAGGTAACCACAACAGCCTAGAAGTTTATCTTTTTCTTGAATAAATATTGTTGTGATTTGAGTTGAAGACCAAACTGGAGAGGAGGGAAAAATAAGCCAGCCTGTTGTATATTTCATGCTGGTCCAACTGCTGACCGTTCTGCGTTTGTTATTGTTGTGCGCTCTGAGTTGTTAGGCCTTTTTTTCTTATGCACCTACCTGATTAATAACTTAGCTTAAAATTGTAACACTTACTGGCATAAGTAGTATGACATTGAGATTAAAACCAAAATTCAGTATGTGCAGAACTTTTTAATTTATTGTGTTACTGTAGATAATGCATGATAAAGTTCTCCAGAGCACCATCTGTTTCTGCTCCGTCTGACCCAAGGGATCTATAAAACTACTGACGGAAATTGAAGTTAAGGAACAAGCATGTATTGCACAGAATTTTAGATCATTTGGTTGAGGTTTGCAGAATCTTTGTTAAAAACAACAATATTCCTTGTTGGATGATTTAGCTGCACCATGTAGGAAAGTTGTATTAGAATTTACTGTTATCAGTATTAGTTTCTTAAATATTGCTTCCCTCTGTAGTATTGCACATAACCTTCCACATATATGGAATTGGGCTTGTTAAAATACTAGATCCATACCCTTTATAATATACCCTGATTTTATTTTTTTTTTTTGTTAAAAAAATTGAAAAACCACCCAACCAACTTTTTACAGAAATAGCTGTCTAGATACTTCTCTGATGAACAGGTCTTATCTGGGAAGGTGTTTGTCTAAAGTCTGACGTGAAAGGGGGCGTTTGTTTTAGTGTAACGGAGAGCGAAGTCAGTATTCAGGCTAGTCTACAGTCACAGAATGGTTGAGGTTGGAATCGACCTCTGGAAGTCATCTAGTTCAAGTTGCCCAGAACCATGCCCAGATAATGGATGGAGACTCCACAGCCTCTCTGGACAACCAGTGTCAGTGTTCAGTCACCCTCACAGTAAAAAATACATTTCTTGATGTTCAGATAGAACCTCCTGCATTTCAGTTTGTGCTCATTTCCCAGAAGTGCCCTGTGACAAGACAAGAGGCAGAGCTTAGCTTTGTCATCTGTACACCCTCTCTTCAGGAATCTCTCTCTCTTCTCTAGACTAGATAGTCCTGAGTTTCTCAACTTCTTGTTGAACTTCACAAGGTTCTCTCTGGATGGCAAAAGCCCTCTGGTGCATCTGCCACTTCTCCCAGTTTTGTATCATTAGCAAACTTTCTGAGGGGATGCTCTGCCCCACCATTCAGATCTTTGATGATGTTGAACAGGACTTTACCACAGTATTGACCCCTGAGGTATCCTATTAGTTACTGGACTCCAGACAGACTTTGTGCCACTGATCACCACCCCCTGGACCTGGCAATTCAGCCAGTTTTCAGTCCCTCTCACTGTCAGTTCATCTAGCCCATCCATCAACAGCTGCTCTGTGAGGATCATCTGACTTATGCCCTGCTGTGTTGTTCTACCAGCTGTAAAATGTGCTATTAATGGATGTTTGTCTCTTGCATTTGTAAAAACAGAAAAGCATTATTTCAGTAACTATTGCAGAACAAAGAATAATAAATAAATTTAAATGGTTGTATATATAAAAATTTGCTATGGTACTTTCCTTCAATAGTAGCAAGGGGACTTATAAATGATGCACATAAAATTTGAGAAGTAATGATTCTCCTTAAGTTCTCCAGTGAGGAAGAGTACTGTGCCATGCTTTTAAGGGAACTTCTCAGATAAATAAGTTGACAATCTGTATTTGTAAAAATTGCCTTGAGCCTTATATGGTAAACATATATTGATGTCTCTCAATTTTCACTTCATTGTCTGTCTTCCACAAGTTTTCTGATATTCTTTAGTGCCTAATATCTGGGGTAGTTATGCTGAGTTAGCTAGTAATTTTTTTAATTTTTTTTTTATTCTTCCCTGTTTCATGGCTTATTGCCAATGTGGATGAAAATGTTATCCAAAATTCTGGTTCTTCAGAGAAATAAAATGCTTTCTAACTGAACCTGCTTCCCTTCCGAATTCTTGGGGAAACTTTTTTGTTTATCATTTTTCTTTCCAGCTTTTTGAGGAAATTTCTATGTATTTGTATTTATTGTGAGCCTTTTTTCTTTACTCTTTTCTTGCTTTTTATCGTTGAAGGCATTTTTGGTCACTTTTTCTGTCTAATGTCAACAGAGAAATCAACTGATAGTTTCTCTTCATAAGAGCTATTCTTGGCAACATGATTTATTGCTGGTTTGTCTGGTTGATTATTTTTTTTCCCCAAACGTGAAATACCTATTGAGGTACCCTAGGCTCTCATAAAATGCAAGGAAGGTATTAAATGCCTGTGACCTTAATTGATAATGTGAAAATGAGCAAGCCCTCTAAGCTAGTCAGAAGAATATGTAATAAGGTGCAGTGTTGCATTTCATCCCTTTCTGGGCTCAAATGCCTTACTGTGGTTAGAGATAAGCACTAATCTGATGATACACAAACCTGAACTACTTCCAACAGTTAGACCCTTATCACCTGTGTTTTTTAAAATACTCATTTATCTGACAGTTAAATACTAGAACAACATCCAGGGTGAACCCAGAATGAACGTTACACAAAAGGCAGATTTAAGTTTCTCTCTGCTTTGCAACTTTCAGGGTAATGCTTTCTGCTGAAAGGGGGATTGAACAGAGAGCTCTGTCTTCTGCTCTTTCACCTTGTGTGTAATAACCAAATATTTACTAGATCAGAAGAGACAATAAGCTGGCTTTTTTTTACTTTTTAGGAAAAGGAAAGATGTGCATTCCAACAGATGCTTAGAATATTAAAATATTCATTGAAACAAGGGACTGAACTAAGGACAGATCTTTAGGAGGAGACCTAAGTCTCAGTGGTACCCTTAGCTGAGGAAAACAAGAACTGGGGAAAAGGGAGGACATGTTACTTAGTCTGTCTTTACTCATTTTTCTCATCTCATAGGAGATTTGTTCAAGTAAGAACTTGTAGATTCTGCCTGCAGGTACCCATGTTTTTCTGCTTCCTGACTGCCTGGTGCTCCCTGTGTTTCAGTGCCTCATATTGTTGTGTTGTGTACATTCTTTTGAATGTATTTGGAGAAAATAGAGAGACTCCCTTTTTGATACACCTAGTAAGCAGAGTTTCTACATAGTTCTTAATTAATAGGACCTATGTGATGTTTTTTAAGCGCTAAATAGCTAAGAAACACTAGAGGTATTCCAAGAACCCACCTATTGGAACTTCACTGCACTGGAAATTAAGTGCAAATCTGTTTTAATATTACAACAGTAAGTACTTTGGCATGCATGAAGGCAAGCACATGCAGATATCTAAAACCAATGAAGTTGTCTCTGTAGGCTGTTGAGAGGAGAAACTGGAGTTGGTTTGATGGCGTTGAGGAGGTATTATTTTAGTAGTTCTGCGGTGTATAAGGACAGGACACGTACATGGACAACACCCAAAATGGATAAACTGAAAATGGTTTTCGTAGGCCTTTCTGCAGCAAAAATTTTGCTGTTCTTTTCATCTTCCTCTCTTTACCTTCAGATGGCTTTTTAAAATCCAAGTTAGCTGTTTCGGTAGAATATTTCATAGTGAAGAAAAAGGGAACATTTTCTGTTTGTTTTGGCATGTAAATTCCTAACGATACATCTTCATCAGTGCATTGAAAATGTTTTGCAGCCAGGATTTCTAATCTGCCACTAAGCCATGAAAGGGCAGAATTTTCTTTCTTTTTTAAAAAGTAAGAATTTATATAAAAATCTATACAATGCACTTAATGAGCAACGTTCATTCACTTCAGAAAGTCCTAATATTGAGCATGAACTCCACAGACGACAAATTATTTATCCTCCCTGCAGGATGTGTAAATCCTACAATAAACTAGGCTTCCCAGCTCTCATTTTGGATTACTTCTGAATTCCCCTGGGAGCCACTT
This sequence comes from Thinocorus orbignyianus, assembly GCA_013400375.1. NCBI lineage: Eukaryota > Metazoa > Chordata > Aves > Ciconiiformes > Thinocoridae > Thinocorus > Thinocorus orbignyianus. The sequence goes on along the minus strand of VXBW01005592.1, from coordinate 381,662 downwards.
TTGTGGCAGATTCCATTTGGTTTCACAAGGCCTAAAGGGGGAAAACTTGGCATAGACCACAAATCTCTCACATTAGGAACAATTTGTAAACCACGAACAGAGGCAGCCAGAGTCCGTCCCCAGAACAGGCTGCTCCTGTTAGTGCCATTGTCTGAAAAGGATTGGTTTGCCATTTCCCAGATGACCTGCCTATGTGTAGAGAGATGTGAAAAGTTAGAGACAAAAATGTTTTCTACAGAGTGAGGGGGGAGCTTTCTTGTACAGAAAGGAAGGAAATACCTCTGTGGGATTTTATTTTTTCCCCTCTTCGTCCAAAAAATACAAAGAGGCCCTCTGTCTTTAATGCGAATGTCGGCTTTAAATCTTTTAGGTTTGGATTAACTCTGTAAAAGAAAAAAAATCTGACAGGCTTTCAAATATGACGCAGAAAAACTTTTTTTTTCCCTCAATTCATGTTGTTCATTTGTAAAGCCAAAGGCTGGATGGACTGAATAGTAGGCGCCAGTTGTTCCTTCATTCATAGTTAGCATTACAATGGTCAGAATTAACATCCTAAGACCTACATTATCACTTTTGCTGTTTCACCAGTGAACATTTAATACAGGGTGGCTACCACAAGCTCCGCTCTTTGCTATGTTCGTATAAATTTTAAAATGTTGTTCATAGTAGGGAGAGTTGTAGTTACTTCACGTTGTATTTTTTATGCTTCTTATTGCTTTGTAGGAAGCTTCATCTCTCTAATTGCTTCTTAATTACACGAAATCTTGCAAATCGTAGTAGTGATCGACATTTCCTATTAGTTGCTGTTTTAGGAAATTAGTATTTCATCAAGTATATCAAAAGTTGTGTTTTACTTATAAATTGACCATGTTAATACATTTTCTCCACTTCCTGATACGAAATTTTCTTTTGTATTTCTCTGTTGAAAATGTGAATTGTTTCATTTTGAACCTGTTCCTGCTCAGTGTTTACACCTTTGCTGGCAGCTATTGGCAGAAACAATTAGTAGAGTCTCAGGACAATATCTATATCCTTTTGACATAGCTGTGGAAAATTTACCAAATTTTCAGTTCAAATACATTCTAATGCTTTCCAAAGAATCAGTGTCAGTAGGAATCTGGATACGAAAACAAAGTAAATAGAACTTTTTGCCTATATAAGAATGAGATTATTTTTTTTCTGAAAATAATTCACTTTTGCTTTTACACATGAATATACCAAGTATAATTCTAAAATGTTCATACATACACATTCATAAATTAGACTTTAGCTATTGCAGCTACTTGCATTTGTCTGCTAATTAATATTAGTCAAAATTCAGCTTGTCTGTTTTAGTTTCGTAGTTATTTTAGTCTAGCTTTTGAAAGGAATTAGTCTTTAATGAAGCAAAGAATTTGAAAGGTTATCATTGTGCAGCAGTTACTTTCAATCTCTCTGCAATCTAATTACATTACAAGGTATTTTTAATACTCACTGCAAAGCAATCTTTCAATAATAAGCTTCATTAAGTATTTATCATAGTTTTTGCATCCGTAATATTATTGATGTCGATACTTGGGCATGAATTACAAAGGTAGATTAAAGTGTTTTTTTCCTGCAATGTCCACACATTGTGATGTTTGTTTTGGTTTTTCAGAGTGTTTTAGTTTTTAGTGTGTTTACAGACCAAGTTCAGTTATGAACAGAAGAAATTCCTATGTGTTAATATAAAGCAGTGTATAAAAAAAGCAAGCATGCAGCTAAAACCAACGATCTGCTTTGCATATACTTCACTGTGTGTTAATGTGCTAGATCTTCATTTAACAATATGTTGCATACTGCCATCAATTATATAATTAGTCATTCTCTTAGTTCTCATCTTTAAGCAGTTCTGTGGCAATGTGGGAACTGCGGTACAGTGAGTTCTGCTGCAGATAACTCTGAACCAACTTCTATCACAAAATGATTCTGACAGTCTCCAATATCCCTATCGAGGCTCAGGAACAATTATACCCTGTTAGAGTTGATTGCAAATAAAAAATTGTGCTCATAAGGTATTGACAAAGATTGTGTGGGTGGGAGGGATGGATTTTCAATAAATCTGATTTTAATGGAAATGTCTACAGTCAGCATAGTGAGGTAGAGCGGGACTGTGGAGGGATAGATTACCCCTCTCTCAAAGAGCAAAGCAGTGTGGTCTTTCTACCAGCTTCTTAACATGAATTAGCACTTGCTACCTACTGAATTTCTATAGCGACTCAGGGGATTTTTAGAAAGGAATTGAAGTTTTATTTCACGTTAGAGAGTCTAGGATGGTTCGTTTTAATTTGCTTTTGATGCCCTTAACCAAGTAACTGATGTTTCTAAGGTTTTTTTACTAGTTCTTGTCATAACTTCATCACATTTTGTGCTTTTTTTTTCCCCTCTAGGCAGCTATGCTGTTCAGCTCTGGAGTGTTTTGGATGGGACTTCTGTGTATTCCTATGACGGCTTTACTTTTTGATGTGGTGTACAAAGTGTGAGTACAGAAATGAGGAGGTTTACAGGAGAAAGTATTGACTTTTAAGTGTGTGCTCTAATTACTACTGTAAGGAAAGCAAATGAAGATCATCTCTGGTGATTATATAAAATTAGTTTTCACCTTGTTTGGTTTTGGCAAACTTTATTACAAGTGTAACTAGTATTTTAAATGTTTCAATAATTGTCATGTATTTTTATAAATATTTGTTGTTCCTAATTTGCAAGAACAGCTGATAAAGTATATTATTTAGACTTGCTTTATACTATTTTTTTCTTGTAAAGCTTAATTTTAAGTCATCTGGGAAAATGGATGTCTAAATTGAATGTTTATATAAGTGTTAAAACAATCTGTTCTTTTACTTTCAAGAAGAGTAAATCTGGCAGTATTTTATATTACTTACAGAGTAAAGAGAGCTACTTTTAAGACACTGGTAGATGAAGTTCAGGAGTTGGAAGCAAAGTCTGAAGATCCTGGAGCAGTTGTGCATGGCAAGAGGTACTGTAAAAATCTGAAAAATCTGTAGATCATTGTCTTAAAACAAAGCTTAATATTTTCAGCCTTATATGTATATCAAAGACAAAAGGTTAATTTTAAAATTACATACAAACAGAAGGCATCTGTAAAGAGGTTTCAGGTCTATTGAGCCCATACATTTTTTCATATTTTTCTGTGTAGGTTTTACTAAGGGCTTGAACTGATGTGTTTCTTTGTAGCTTACTCTGGTGTTTGTAGTTACTACATATAGAACAAACAAGGTACAATTTTAATTCTGTAACTTCGGTCTGTGTTAACAGTCAATACAAAGTGAATTTAAACCTGCATCATTCACTAGTAGAGTTATAAATTGAGACAAGGCACAACACAAGAAATAAAATAGAATTTTAAACCTTCTTGGTTCTATAGGGGAAAACAGCAAAATCTGTCTAGGATTTGCTGAAATCGAATAGAACAAGCTGGCTTTGTATCTAATGTAAGTCCAGAGCAAACAAATTTGACAAAATTATTTCTTACCTCATGTAGATTAAACTTAAGACTCAACAAAAATTCCCTTGTTATATCCTCCTTCGTGGGTCAGGCAGGTAATTTGAAAAGGGAGAACGTAAAAATGAACAATTGGATAATTTATATGTGTAAACTCAGTGTAAAGGTCTGCTCACTAAAATACTTCAGAGTTTTTAACCCTAGCTCAGCTTGTAGCAAGTGCTTGCTGAACGGCCGTATGAGATGACAAAGCCCCCTTTCCCCCACCTTCCAATTCATTAGTGCCATTTGGCTGAACTAGAGCTTTCTTTCCTTGTCTTTATTTTCAAGAGTTTTGTGAAGTCTTAAAAACAAAAAAAAGCTGAAACTATTGATATTTGATTTTCCTGTTCTTTCTTTCCTTTTTGGACTACTTGTTTTTTAGTTATCTTCATGGCAAAGGGCTTAGCCAAGAAGGCGCTTTTCCTGCCGAGGTATACGTGGAAAGAGACCAGAAAACACACAGACAGCCACTTCTTTTATTCTAGGTTCAATTTTTAGGAAGCACCTTTTGTTCATAAAGATACTTAAGTTCGCTTTCTCATTCAATCTTACTGTATCCCTCCTCCAGTTCTGTGGGAATCAGTTTACTAGGATTTACTAGGTTGAGACCAGATTACATTGGATGCCAAGTTGATGAGCGCCATTTCTGATGGGTGGAATATCCAGCTCATGTGTTTGCTCCTACTTTTCCTTTCTTTTCCTGGAAATTATTTTCACAAGAGTGTTTTGTCTCCAGTGGATTTCATCTTCCCTCGTACCATAGACAGATACAAGGGGAGGTACTATGAGACCTGGAAGCTCATCCCACCATTTGTGGAACACCTAGTCTATTGTGGTGGCAACTTAGGAGCACATACCTGTATAGTGTCTCCTATCAGGCTCTATATGCTGCCTTTCTGGCAACAGCTTCGTGCTGGAAGTACTGCAGAATCCCTTAGCTGATGACAGTTCCTACATTGAGCATACTTTTCCTCATCACTGGCAGATCCAACAGTGCTTTAAATATGATCAAATTGATTGTTACGGATGCCTCTCTCCGGTGGCAGTGGTCATTCAGGCAGGGTAAGATCTTCATCCAAATTAACTTACTCGTATATCAATGTGCTGAGCTTTGAGTCAGAAGCGATCTATGCTGTGTGCCCTTTTGCAAAGAGCAAAACTTGTAAAATAATGAAATGCAGAAAAGAAAGCAGATGTGAGTACTAGATAGTAAAGGGGAACATCTTGTGGATGTAGAAGAAAGGAAGATAATGTACCTTTTTAGTGTTCCATACTTGCATTTCCAAGACTTCTGTTGCATTTCCAAATTCAGCAACTTTGACTTCAGCTGTCTAGGCAGTACACTCTTCTTATTTAGGTAAGAGGATCTCAGTGATTTCACCACTGATTTTACAAATATCTTTTTATCCCACAATTAAGTTGTTAGGAGGGCTTCATGAAGGTGTTTTAGTTACCTGCCAGAATGTCTTAGATCCATTCCTTCTCCACAAAGTTGGTTTTAGACCTGCATTGTTGAACGTGTACAAGCATCCACCTAGCATACAAATCAATGGATGTTAGACATCTTAGTGTCTCTTAAGGATTTATTCCCTCTGTGATTTTGTAAAAAAAAATTATATCTTAATTCAGCTGAAGAGCCAAAACTTCACCCATTATGGAGAAAGTGTTCTTTTTTTTAAACAGTCTGATGAACTGACTTGCTTGTATCTTCAGAAATTTGATTGAACTGTTGCAAACATATTTTTTTTTGGTCTCCTAATCTGCAGAAAACTGGATTAAATAGGTACCGCTGCAAAGTCAGTAGTTTAATTGGTAAGGAATGTCCTCTACATCTCTTAAGTATGTGCATGAGATGCCTGTTCTTAAGTTGTAGTGCTTTTCATGCAAGATCAAATAGTTATTTTCTGACAAACGTACTGTGTATTCTTCAGCACCAAATAATATTTTTCGAAGAAGTAGTACCTTCTAGAAGTACCTTTTTATTGTTACAGCAGAAGCAATTTATTATTTTTTTTCCCCTTCATGAAATACCAAAATAACCAAAGAAGATACAAATCACTGCTTAACGAGTAACTGGGAAGTAGTGAGAAAGATAACTCGGGAACTTTCCACTCTGTCCAGTCCCATCTTAAAAATATTGCAGCACAAAACAGTGGCTCAGCTTCCAGAGATTGACTGCTCAGAAGATGAGGAATCGGTTGAATGGTTGCATCCAGAGAGTAGTGATCAATAGCTCAATGCCCAGATGAAGATCTGTGGCAAATGGTATCCCTCAGGGTTCTCTTCTGGGGCCAGTACCGTCTAACACCTTCGTCAATGACACACTCAGTGGGATTGAGTGCACCCTCAGCAAGTTTACTGACAGCACCAAGCTGAGTGGTGTGATTGGCACACCTGGGAGATAGGGTGCCATCTAGAGGGATCTTGAAAATAGGGCCCATGTGAGCCTCATGAGATTCAACAAGATCAAGTGCAGGGTCCTTCACCTGGGTTGGGGCAGTGCCCAGTATCAATGCAGGCTGGGGCATGAAAGGGTTGAAAGCAGCCCTTCCAAGAAGGACTTGAGGGTACTGGTAGATAAAAAGCTGGAGATGAGCCAACAGTGTGCACTCACAGCCCAGAAGGCCAGCTGTATCCTTGGCCATATCAAAAGAAGTGTTGCCAGCAGGTCAAGGGAGGTGATTCTGCCCCTCTGCACCACTCTGGTGAGACCCTACCTGGAGCACTGCATCTAGCTCTGGGGCCACTGAAATGAGGACATGGACCTGTTGGACTGGGTTTAGGGCAGGGCCACAAAAATGATCAGAGGGATGAAATACCCCTCCTATAAAGATAGGCTGAGACAGTTGGGGTTGTTCAGTCTGGAGAAGAAGAGTCTCCAGGGAGACGTTATAGCGGCCTTCCAGTACCTAAAGGGGCTTACAGGAAAGATGGGACAGCCTTTTTAGCAGGGCCTGTTGTGATAGGACAAAGAGTAATAACTTTAAACTGAAGGAGGGTAGATATAGACTAGATATAATGAAAAAATGTTTTACAATGAGGGTGGTTACACTGGCCCAGGTTGCCCAAAGGGGTGGTAGATACCCCATCCCTGGAAACATTCAAGATCAGGTTGGGTGGGGCTCTGAGCAACCTGATCTAGTTGAAGACATCGCTGCTTATTGCAGGGCAGGCTGGACTAGACGACCTTCAAAGGTCCCTTCCAACCCAAACTATTGTATGATTTTAAGTGTGTTAGTGCTAATTTTATGGCTGTTTTCTTCATCTAGAATATATTTGTTGCAGACTTTTGCAACTGTGATGACCTGATATTGCATGTATATAAATACTACTAAGATTGTAGGCTTTGCTTTTTGATATTTTCCTATTAAACAGTCTTAGGATGGGAATTTTCTATTGAAATTCTGAACTTGTGCTTTCAGCTGTTTTGTTAAGATTAGCATAAAATTTGACGTTTACATTACACTGAAATAGTTTAAAATATTCTTTTTCAAAGATCTTTATTGTATTTTAGCAAATGCTTTAAAAGTAGGACATGCTGATAGAGTCTTAAAATCTGCCATCCCTTGTATTTTTTCCAGGGCTGATTTGAAGCTGTTTTTAAACTGTTACTGTTGAGGGCTCTAGAAGAGCAATCTAACTTGCTGATTCAGTGCATGTAAGGATGTGTAATCAGACTTTTTACCCAAAAAACTCTCCATAAAACTTTTATTCTGTAAGCAACATGTTAAAATTGGTTTTACCACATATGTTCCTACTTAACTGACAAATATATCTCAAGCAAGAAGATGTTAATTTTACATGCTCACTTTTCAAACTGAAAGTAAACTTTCATGTTGGAATACTGTTGACTTGAGTGTGTCTTGATAGCACTAATAATAGAACAGTTTCAGTGGATTAACAAATTTATGCCACAAAAAGTATGATTTCTATCATTACAGCCATTGTAATTTAAATTCCACAAAGCCATTTGTACTTAATATTGAAATGACTAAGGTAAAAGGATATTTTCTAGACAGAAACTATTATTCAAAAGTTTTTCTGGTGTGTAATGTTTAAGCAGACACAACTGTGCTACTGCTTAGTAGAAAAATATTTTTACTGGGTTGCATACTGTGTAGACTGTAACAATAACATGAGTAAGAGCCCAAACTTGGGGAAACCTCTTTAGAGATATATACTGCAAATGCTGCTTCATATAATAATTGTTTTTCATTCAGTCCTCTTCATTCAGCTAAGTGGCTGTCAGAAATATATTAAGTAGTGAGGGTGGGGTGTTTTTCTGTAAACGAAGTACAGAAAATGTAAGTGTATGCATTTCATGTTCAAAAATAGTTAATATTCTGCTTGTCCAGATTGGTGCACATAATGAGCATAGGCATTTAGTTACTATGATTTGCCATTGGATCATTATGAAATCACATTTTCTTGACTTTACATGTAGATTTTCAAATGTGCTTTTGAATGGCAACAGGGTGATTCATAATAAAGAGCCTGCAATATTTCTTCAAGTATAGAAATGGAGCAGAATTTAATACCTGAATAGCTGGAAGCACTTTTATTTTCCCAAAGGTATTTCCTACTATATTTGTATTTTCTGTACCAGCAATCAGATCTGTGCAGTGGAAACTTCATTATATATAAACTAAGAAAATGTGCTTACTTCATGTTCTCTTAAAACTTAACGGCAGTATTTTCAGTGCTTAGCATTTAAGCAATTTGAACGTTTCATTCTGGAACACAAGCAAAGAACAGAGATGGTACCAAAAATGATAGAATAGACCTGCTATGTTTTTAATAAAATAGGGGGTTTTATTAGAAAATAACATAGAAATTTGGCAGTTCCAATTCACATGACGAAGGGTTTCTCAGCTGTATTGCAAAGGAGATACAGCTGATACCTGTATCAGAATATCTGCATGGCCTTCCACTTCTTTGACAGGACATCTTACATGAAGATACTTGTTCACGCTGTGTATCCTTGTGGGTTAAGCCTCAGTCCCTAATTTTTTATTGATCTTGTCATTTTAACAGTTTGTAGCTCTGAACTGAAAAATAAGGTTCTTACACAGCCTAGAGGAGTAATTAAGACCAAAAAAAAAAAAAGACCAGGTATTAAAAAAACAGACAAACAAGTCTCCAAAGAGCTGGCTTATAGAAACGCAGAATAAGATGTGTCTCAGGATTCCAACCTCTCCATTCTTGATTCACTCAGCAGATGCTGACTGCTTTCCTGGAACTGGTACCTAGTTACTTTATTACAAGGAAGTCTCATTCCATCTTTTCATTCAAAACACTGCCACAAAAGCACTTTTGCCTGCCTGTCCTCTTACCCTGTAGATTTTGCAGTTAGAATTCCTCTGTGGGCATGGGAATAATCAGTTTATTTCCCTCTTCCAATTTGTAAGAGCCAAGTTCTCATCTCCTGGTATATATTTTAACCACTGGACTGGAGGGGAACACAAAGAGGAAACAGATTATTAGTCTCTTCAGTTTAAGACAATGGTTCAACTTCCTATATAAGAAGCATAGACTCACTGAAGAAAGAATGAGCATTTCTACTGTGATGGTTTGAATACTAATCTAGTAAGGGAAGCAGTCTAGTTCCATTCCTTGCGCCACTTAGTGTGGTGGGTAGCCTGGGAAGGTAAGTCTGTTGAGCTAATTGGCAGTGATATTAAAAAGTAATTTGCCTGATCAAAACTCAGTAATGCAGGTATGTCAATCTGTTACACGTCCTGTGTCCTTCCACAGGAGACACCTTTGATAATCTAGCAAAGCTGTAACAAAAGCAAATCGTTATTTACTCAAAGTAAACATAAGATACTTTCTAAGTGAACTAGTTTTTAGACCAGTTCACATGGGGATGAGTTGAGTTTTTCAGCACTGGAAAATTTTACATGATGGGTTGGTATTTCTCTGAAACAGGCTCTGATTCACAGTGAATATCAAATTTAGAGGACAAAATTGAAGGCTTTGTGTGAGGTGGTTTATTAATAAAGTTCCTTGAACATCTTTAATATGTTATCAAAATTGTCAGATTCGAAAGCTTCCTTAGTTATGGCTAGGCCTTTATTAGTTATTTAGTAGCATAGGGTCCTCTTTGAGAGAACTTAAATGGAAGATGAACGGGAAGGAAACCTGACATACTCACTCCAGGTTGCAGCATTCAACTGATGCTTGAGTCATGGTTTCAAAACTGTTTTAATACTTCTGTTTTCTAGTTGGGCTGAAATGGAGAGTCACGTGGATCGCATTAAAGCACAATAACCACATAACAAACTGGGTAATCAGATAAGGAAAGAGATGGGTTGAAGTGACAACCTCTAATAGTAGAAGTAGTCTATTATTTGTGTATGATCTCCAGAAAAACACCTTCTAGAGTTTTGTGGGGAACACACCTTGCTTCTCATGGAAGCAGTATGTTTTCATACTCGCAGCTGATGGCCACAGATATGACTTTCCCTCCTTCTTTTCCCATCCCTTTAGGATACTGTGTCAGTAGAGGCCAAGAGCACTTTGTTATGTAAAAAAAAAAAAAGACTGTATTTCAGCCTGGCACTAATCTGGCCACACTATGTCAAGGAAGCCAGTGCCTTCTCTTTACACTGCATGTTTCTAAAGGAGTCATGCTCAAATGTTCACAATATTATTCATTTCTTTGTATTGTCAGCACACAACGGTGCTTCAAACAGGTGTTTTGCCCGTGCTGGGACGAGTAGAGACATTAACAGGGATCTGGGCTTCATAATCTGCCCTCACACACACTTTAACATCTTCTTAATAATTAGTTCAGGCACAATTTAAAAAGAAAAAGGAGAATGGACACTTGTCATTTAATAATTAATTCTTGTTTAACAGACTCAAAGGGATACTCTAATGAGTAAGTAAATATTTTTCACGCATGTCCACTTTCTTTCTAGCTTAACTGAAAGAGCCCAGCTACTGAAGAACGTGTTTAAGAAGAACCATGTGAACTTGTATCGCTCTGACTCTCTGCAGCAAAACTTGCTTCGTAAGTTTTCACCGACACTAAAATTAATATCATTTAATTGGTAATACAGAAGTAAAGTTCTGCCTTTCTCTGCATTTGTTCAAAGTAAACATATAGTACCCTAAATGCAGTAGGCCATATTGTTTGCCTGTTGGTAGGTTTGTCTTCATTCCTAAGATACTGCACAAAGTTCTTTCTGCTATTTTATAGTTGTAAAATAATGTAAGAAATGGCATGGGGTTTCTATCTACTGATTGCTGACATTTATTCCCCCCTACTGACCTCTGTTAAGTAGTTTTCATTAAAGCTTTTAACAAAAAACAATCTGATCGAAAACTTTATTGGCTTCTGTTTTGTTTCATATCTGCAGATGGCTACGCCTTCTCTCAAGATGAGAATGGAATAGTTTCCCAGTCTGAAGTAATAAGAGCTTACGATACCACGAAGCAAAGGCCAGAGGAATGGTGAAGCACACAGCTCGGGATTTAGGCCTTATTAGTTACTTTTGTGAGACGGACTACTAGATCTTTGCTGGGAGCTGCATCCAACGCCCAGTTATCAGAGATTTAAAGATCTATGACGGTCTTGTTGCATAAAGTTTGGATTTGTGTATTCAGTAGACATAAGCACTGTGCAATTATACTGTAACACACCATCTCTAAATTTTTTAACGAGTATTTGCTTAGCCTTTGTAAACGGATTGGAATTTACCTTGTATCTTGCCAGCTTGCTTATTTTACACTGAAGTCAAATTGATACTGGTCGTATACTCAGAAGGCAATGGTCAGATCGCTAAACATACTTTACGTTGACAGACCATTAGCATCTGTGAAGGTTTCTAAGTGTTAATATATTTAAATACAGTTGATAACAAGCCTTTGATTTCAACAAGTGCTAAAAAAAAAAAATAGTATCTTAATGGTGTTAATTCACCTTCTTTGAGAAAGATTTTTTGAGTCAAGATGTTTATAGATGTTTGTGTCAAACTAACCTAAAAACGTTTGCCAAAGAAGTTCCATAAATGTTTTCTGTTGTTAGAAATAATTTGAAAGGAAATTAACTCCAGTCCTGATCTCAGAACTGCATGCTTGCGTCTCTGCACTTGAGGAGAAACATTTACAGTACAGTGAGTCTAATTTGAGTGGCCTTTATGGCATTTGCTTTCAAAACGGCAAGTCTTTGCACCTTTGGCCTTATACAAGCTTTCCCCTTGTTTTCATTTAGTATTGCATATGTTGAAAATGGCTGCCACCTTGTAAAATTGAGTATATGTGTTATTTTGGTCCGTTTTGAAGAATTGCTCTGCCTTACTTCCTTTTAACAAACGTTAATTATTTTTGCGATGCTTAGTTGTATCTGCTTGTCCTGTAGGTTCAAAAAGAAAGTTTGTTTTAACTTATTTTAAAAAATTAATTAAATTTTCAAAGTTTTTATACTAAAATTATTTGAAATGCATACATGGAAATAGAGAGCAAAGCATGCCCTTCGCTAGGCTGTGGTATGTACTGTTTTATTTGCACTGAAGCCACTTCCTATAAAGGTGTGAAATACACTGCAGCAGCCTCTTTACAACTTACTGGTCATGTGGAATACCTATATACTCTCACCTTTAATGAAGAATGGAGAGGAAGTGACTGCAGAAAGAGACACACACCTGGTTTAAGAAGAAAAAAAAAAAAGAGGGAGGTGTTAAATGAGAGCATTGTGGTAACTTTTTAAAGTAGTTACAGTTCATATTTCTCACCTTGGTACCCAACAACCATCAGGTTTCAAAATAAGAAACTTGAGAATTTAGTGAAATCTTGTAGCTTTTTGGTCCATGTTTAATTCTGAGTTTAAAAGCCACCATAATTAAATTTCAAACACATTTTTCTGCAGTAGCAGTTTCTAATTAAATTTCTGTGCATTACATAGAAATGATTATTTCATTTTTTTTCTTTGGGTGGAGGTCAACTGATGGAAAGGCAGAACAACAACATCCCCAATGATCTGTTAAATTAAGAATTTCCTCTTTCCTCTCCAAATCATCCACTTTAAACTTACAAAAGTAACAGGTCATCTTTTCTCTGCCTTCCTTCATTAGTCCTGTACTTCCTAAAGGTTGACTTGACCACGCCTTTTATCTAGCTAAGCGCTTAACATGTAACTTCATTGCACTATCCCGAGTTTCTTATGCTCTGTTCCAGGAGAAACTTATAAATACACATGGGAAGCCCAACAAAAGGCACTGTATGAAAGTACATATTTAGGAAGGCGCGTCAATGGGCAGGCAGTCTGCATTTCATATGCATGTAATGCAGTGTCTTCCTCTCGCCTTCCCGGCGTGGTCTTTAAACAGAAGACACAGGGACAAAGGGAACGTATCCCACTAGAAACAGTACTGCCAGTCAGTCATGCAGACAAGAACTGCCTTCAGAAAAGCCATTTCAGGCATAGATAAATAGATGGATCAATATGGGAGGGCCAAATCACTTGACCTAAGGCAAGAAAAAATTCGGGGGCATGCCCCTTTCCTAAAATGGGGATCCCTATTTTCTGTCATCCGAGGGACAATGACCAACTTCAAAACATTTCTGAAATTAACCATGACACTGTTGCTCCTTTACAATCTTTCAGTGTACTTAACTCACATAAAACAACTCAATCTATATGTATACTCTGTGGATAATTTTTTTTATTGGGGTTTCTTCTGTTCTAAATTGTTCAATTGCTGATTTTGCAGGAAAGGTCATGAGGACTAGAATGCGTTGTAAAATATTTACAGTGACAAATTTACACCATCTCTTATTCTTCCTATGAAATAAAATTGTCTCACCGTCGTAAAACAGTTTGTGGAAAATAACACACAGGACTATCCCCAGTTTATCTATCTTTAAAAGGAAGAAAGCAACTGTAACAGCTCAAAGATTGCAAATTTAGACTGTAATTTAAGGTTTTTAAGATAGTCTTATCCCAGCGTTTCATCCTTCCATCTTTACAGAATTTGAAGTAGTATTTCACAAAGTGCATTTTTCATTTTTTATTACTTCTGATGGGTGTTTCTCCTGTCTTTGTACTTTTTCTGGTAATCCGCAGTTAGAAGATACCACTTCTTGGAAATAGCGAGAAAGACGATGTGGTAATTCTAACTACTTTATTTTTTTGATCATCTTAGCTACATGCGCCCATTTTTCCATCAGGTCGTGGATACAATATGCACTTTATTTTCATGTTGAGTGCACAGTAGTACAATCTGTGGCTATTCTGTTAGTACATCGTATCTTTGTTAAAATAAGGGGATCGTGCAGATGTTTGTTCAAAGAAAAAAACAGTTTAGGCAAAAATTCTCATAACAATGCCTCTGGTCGTATTGTTTGAAAATTCAGATTTGTATCAAATACAGAACTCACATGGACTTTTCTGCCTGTTTCACGTGCACTGCATAACAATTGCAAGTTAGTGTTAAAAATTTCCATCAAAAAGTTAAACCGGTGCCACTTAGAAATCGGGTATCTTATATAAATACTGTTGCTTGATTATTTTTAAATATATACAGATATATATAAATGATTCAAAAGAGTACGTAACAGGAAACAAATTTTAAGAAGCCTATGGATAATTTGTATTTGGAATTTTTTCTTGCCATTTCCTAATTTTACACTTATTTTTGCAAAGCAGTTTCAACAGATTTATACTTAGTCATCATTCTATTTGTATAAAAAGAGAAATAAAATATTTTGAAACGCTAAAAGATAGCTGAAGATTCCTATATGTCCACATGCATCCGTAAAATTCACTGTGTTGCAAAGATGCGTGTCAGGTGTCTTGAGACTTCTTTCATTACATTTTAAACCCATCTTGAACAACGAGTAATTTGGGATACGTGTTCATTTTAAAGAGAAGTGTTTTTTCCCTTTCGTGTTGTGTTGGTTTTTTTTCTTGTGTATTGTGTACAAGCACTTGTGGTTCTGATGGATTTATCATTCTGTCTGCATGATGCGATATTCCTAAGTGTTCCGAGGCAATGCATGGTGGTTGCTGTTCCTTGTTTTTTTTAATGCCTCTGTTAAAAAGTCTGCTCATGATGTGTGGAGAAGCTGTCGCTACGTACGCAAATGAGTTTGTCAGTTCAACTTTCTTGGTACTGGATGTTTTCACTGGTAACAANAACAAAGGAATATTTTAGCATTCCAAACCTGGTCCCTGCTTGTGCGAGCCGTTCCTTGCCTAGGCTTCAGCCGGACTGTTTGTGAGTAGAAGGACTACTCATCCCAGCGATGATGTGCAAAGTTGGGCACTTTGGAGAGGTGATACTTTAACTTCAATGAAAGCATTTCTGGGTAGAGAGTTATTTGTAATTGCAAAGCTGTGACCAGAACAAGTTTGGGGTTTTATTTAAAAAAAAATATTATCCTTTATGGTGTTTCTTTATTGTAGAATAGAAGCCATAAATGCATCAATATTGTTTTTTCTACTTGGACATAATTTTTCATTAAGGTTTTCAGTGTTCGATATGTGTGAACCGCTGCGGAAGGCGGTCAGTCTGTAACAGCAACATTTGCATTCAAGGTAAAGTGAGGTTTTACAGCTCCACTAAGCCATTACTGCTGAAACTGTTGTGGAAATTATGAAGCTGCATGAATGAAGACTTTTTGACTCGGTGTTTATGGTAGTTTCTCAGGTTTAGTTTTAACTGGATGTTAAATGCACTGTGTTTTATAAATAGTTCTTCTCTTTTAGTAGCACATTCAGTTCTATGCAGTGTTACATGTCATTTGGCATTTGGTGAATGTGCATGTTTTGAACTGCAAATTTTAAATGTTTTGTCTTTTAATTGTTAAAAAAAAAAAAATGAATAAACTTTGCCATTAAATGAAGAAGCTTGGTTGAATTGATTTGTTGCAAACGCAAGGGGTTGCTTTCAAAGGAAAACATACCGTTCCTGGGTTTGAATTATTTAAAATGGGACAAGTCAGAAATGGGATTTCACAAATGACCAAAGAATTTGTGTTATTAAGGTGAGCTGATAAAGCAGAAGGTGGTTTTAAGGGTTTTATTGAACGCTTCTTTTGAGATATCTTTTTCAGTTCTCATGTAAAGTACAGAAAATTTATTTTTAAAAATAAGGGAGGACACAGGAGTATGCAATTTAGTGACTAGTGGTAACATTCTGGGACTGGTACCATATTTTGAAAGAGAAATACACAGTGCAAGAACATTATTAGGGAATACAGATTGGGGAATAAGGAAACATCATCTCCTTTTTCAGACAAGGAGCGATAAATACCATATCCTTTGGCTATAATACCAGCGGGTGTTTCTTTCCCCTTCCCAGTGCCCACCCACTCAGTAAAAATCAATATATCCACACCTAAACTGAGTTTTGTTTGGAGACAGGTGACAGGTTTCTTTATGCACACGCTAGACAATGGATTTATTTTGTAGGCTTTGCGTCCTGTCAGGGCAGGTTTAATAGATGGATCTTTCACGCTGTTTGCTGCATGATACCCAGTCTTCGGGGGCAGAGCTGGCTTAAGGAGATTCTGCCTCACAGTCTGTCACCGCCTCTATTACGCTGGCGGTCATAAGGCCGTTGAGATTACTTGGGTTATAATGAATTTTATAATGATTCCACCTGCCGTTCAAATCCTTTCCCTCCCTTCCTCGTGGCAAATGTGGTTTTTAAGACAAAATCATTTCACTCACCTGATCCTACACCGCAGCTCCCCTAATTTGTAGAAGCTGTAGGTGGAGAGAACTAAAAGAACACAAAGGCACCTTTCTTCTGCCTTTCCTAATGAAGATGGCATCTCGTGGAATTATGGCCTCGGTGTAATTGGGAATGAAAAATTGCTTTACATGAGTGTTGTGGAGCACCAGCCCCCTCAAAAAGCAGCAGCTCCCTTCAGAGGATCAAGTCCACAGAACACAGTGTAACATGCGGAGAAACAGCGCCAAAAATTGACTCCATCTCCTCAAATGTTACTGCCAAGCTGTAATTGAACAGTAGTGACAATCTAATTTTGAAATTGCCACTTTTTTTTATATGTTCCCTTGGGATTAGTATCAGAAATAACCCATGCGTTTACGTATCCAGACACCCTACTGCTTACCGAGTTTCAAGTAAAATCCTTCAGACATTCCTGCGAGTACACGTCATGTTTTTCTTAGCGCTGAAGAGTTTCTGAGCACTTAAGAGATACCGGCTTAAGAAACCCAGAATGTAGACATCCAAAATGAATGGCTGATATGATTCGTGTCACTATTGCTCTTTACCTGGGAAAGGGTTGGGTTTCGGACACACTGTTATTGGTTAATGGCAACCAAAGCATTTTGTGCATAATTTGTGTGGAAAACAATATAGGAGAGCTGGAGAGGAACTCTGTCAGCAAGTGCAGTGATAGGATAAGGGGTAACGGTTTCAAATTGGAAGAGGGGAGATTTAGATTAGATACTAGGAAGAAATTCTTTCTGTGATGGTGGTGAGGGGCTGGAACAGGTCGCCCAGAGAAGTTGTTGATGCCCCATCCCTGGAAGTGTTCAAGGCCAGGCTGGATGGGGCTTTGAGCAACCTGCTCTAGTGGGAGGTGTCCCTGCCCATGGCAGGGGGGGTGGAACTGGGTGATCTTTAAGGTCCCTTCCAACTCTGACCATTCTATGATTCTATATTCAATTTGCTGGGATTTTTGTTTCACTTTGATTGATTTTGCATTGGTGTCGCTCCGTTAAAGTGAGTATGAACTAACTCTAGTTAATTTTCAAATAAATACTTGAGTCTACCATGTTAAGAGAGAAGCACAGCAGTAAAGCAAGCACTTCTGATAGCAAGCCATTTCTTTTGGTCCAAGTGCATATTTAGCCCTTCAAACCCTTTCATTAGTCATGAAAATGCGGTATCAGAATGCCATTTGTGTTCTGTCTGCAAGTGTTGGGGAAAATGTCTATTTTCTATAAACCATAGAAGCACCCAGTGTCGCTAGATCCTTTTCCATAGGCAGGAAATTCAGCATTCTCACCTGCACCCCAAATCCACCTGGGTTGGAAACGACTGCCACAGGCAACCAGCATCGCAGTCCATGGCTTCTACTCTGGCCGCCTCCTGCCTCCTCCCTTCAGCTCCATGGGTCACCCCCGCAATGGCCATGTGGACTATAATTTATAGATTCTTCTTAACTTACAGGTTCTCCTCTGCCTGTTGGCAGGTGGTGCGTAATCTCCACCTCACCTGCTTTAGGGGTCACCCAGCACAGCTGGTTTAACTCCCCCTGATCTTTCCCAGCCTTAGACACCACCACCACCACCACCCCCTGGCCCCAGTCTGCAAGATTTGTCCCACTCTGTGGCCACACACTTCACACTCTATAAACTCACCGACTTCTCCAAGTCCGATTCAGCAAAATTATTCCTGTGTGTCCGGTTCTTTGAGCTTTTTAATGGGGTCAAACCCGTTAAGCACCATCAGGGGAAGAAAGGCTGGGAGGGAGGAGGGGGTGGTGGTGGTGGTCTTCCTCACCACCGCCAGGCTGGGTTTCACTTTACACGGCAAACTGCGCAACCTTTACTTAGGTTAAATAATCACCAAAATCCATAAGCCTGCATGCAAGTGTCACAAAAAAAAACCCCACCCCTGTACTAAAACATTAATAAATCTGCCTGTTGAGCCCGCTGAGACCATGGATGAGGGGCAGCCTAGCCCAGACAAGGTACACCCTCCAAATGCTAATGGGCAGGCAATAACTGAGCCCACCCTGTGGGTTCCCAGGGTACAGCCCATCTTTGAGAAAAACACTGAATTTCAGCTACCAGCCACCTGTGTGCGGCTTCGACAACTAACCACTCTCTAAAGGAATGTGAAATGGCATCTTCTTCGCTAAATTGGTCAAGCTTCTGCTTCCAGAAGGATCTGTGTTGCCTTGGTTTACTAGATAAAGATTTCTACTAATTGAGGACTTCTACTTGTAAAAAATACAATTTAATTGTTTTGCTATCTGTTTCTGCTGCGTACAGAAATGATTCAGCAGATCTCGATGTTTCCAGACTGGTATGTGTTGCAATATTAAATGATTTTTGCAAACATTTACTTGATGAACAGCCCCATATTTCTTATCCACTCCAAACGTGCAGTGAAAACTGAGTCCTATGAAACACCATCAAAGGTGGACAAAAATTTATCCTCTCCCTTCCTTGAAGATTGTTTCTTAAAAATTGCAAGCGCAAAGAATTACCTTTCAAGTACCTTCCCAAGTACTCAAAATCTATGTTTTAATCAACCATACTCTACTGTGTATCGTTATTTTAGTTTGCAATTAACAAGCACAACCTTCAAGCTAAAACCTGTTACTTAAAACATCGGTGCATTCAACTCAAGTGGTCTTTCTGCTTAGAAACCACGTTTCCAATAGGAGAACCTGTCTGATTGCAATGTTAACTACACGATATAAAACGTATTAAAGGGATTATTTCAAAACATCTTTTTCATGAAGTCTGGGATACTGCTTGATAGGTGCCTGCTAAGAAAATAATTGTATTTGACTCTTGAGGAGGAACCAACGAGGCCCTTCTGAAATCCAGAGAAGTTACACTGTCATCCAGAAGTGCTGTTAATTTTCACATGTGCTGCTCTGCTAGTACTTGTAAAATGAAATAGGACAGCGTTTGTGTAGTTCTGTAACAGATCCTACAGACAGGGAGTTTGGGGCTGATAAAATAGGACAGTTCAGCCTCTGACACGCAGAATGACTTCATTTGTTCACAAAAATAAGTATACAGAGAAGCCCTTTAATGGCTGCATTTTTCCGTGTGTTATTTTCCACTTGCTGGCTGCGTGTGTTTGGTTTAGATGAGTTTCTTTTATATTATTTTTTTCTTCCTCCATTTGGTTTGTTGGTTTACTTGGATGAAGGAATGCAGGAGTGCAAACAAAATTTATTCCTAGGGCAGGCTGTCTTAAATTCAAATACCCAATTCATCAGTGAAGTTTTTACCACATTTTTACCAGAGTTGCATATAAAAGACATTAATTGACCTATGAGTTTGCTTTATATTCAGAAGTTTATATTATATTAAATCCACACAACAGGTGCACAAAGATGTAAATCATGTACAAAAGTAAAATTGATGATTTTAACAGGAAAAAATACATCAGTTATAGTTACACCATCACAATGAAAACTTGCTCATCCAGTGCTGTCTGTACAGAGACATACAGATGACACAACCTTTCAAACACACCGTTTATTGATATTTGTGTGTGTGTGTGTATGAGACTACTAAATAATTAGTGTTGTCAATGCTGTAAATACATTTTAAATTACAAGCTTGTCTTTACATTTTATACATGGCTAATTTTACAAATAGAACTTTACCATCAGTTTGTCCAGCTTGGGCATGTTACTGAGCAAAAAGCCAACAATAAATACTTCCTTCCAAAATACGCTTTAACATGACACCAGTTTAAGAATAGATTACTAGCGATATCGCTGAATACATTCTGCTTTTCTCGTAGATAATTAGTGGGCTGCTCGGGATTGGCATGTTTTCAACTAGCATTATTAGTACTAGTTTTTTCTATCATAGTTAAAGTTTACTAATAGCAATGTGCAGTGTAAGTTCAGGTATATTACGTGTATTTTAACAACCCCACGCTTTTTGATATCTATAATAAAATGCTTCCTCTTCTTTCCATTGCTCAGGGAGCAGTCAGCTGTTTTCAGGATGCACAAACTCTTCTCTTTAGTTTAGCTCCTTTCTGACTCCTCGGGCTTATTGCTGCTTTATAGAACTAGTCTGATTATTACCAGTGGAAGTCAGTCACCATTTGTTAACTAGGTTAGTCGCACTTAGGGTTAAAATGTCATTTAAAATACTGTGAGATGAGTAATTTTATCCCAAAACAGTTTTTCTACTGGTCTCTGAACACGTTCTGCGCAAATTAGACCAAATGATCAGAGCAGTCGCTTTTTAGAGCGACGAAGCTCAGAATATCACTTTACAACTCATTCCTAAGTGTCACCCAAGTCTGGGAAATGAGATCCCAAACGAGACCTTGAGCATTTCAAGGGCAACTCACCCACAGGAACGGTTCTGACTTCTGCAGCCCCAGAGCGCGTCGGGGTTGACAACCAGCAGCAGCTTCCCAAGGTGCCGTTATTTCATGACTCCTTTCAGCTCTGACTAAAATCGGAGCAGCTTTTCCCAGCCAGGGCAGGCTCTGGCTGGAGGGGGTACCCAAAGTACGGCGGCGACACCAGAAATCCCGACGGCTGGGTCAGGTGGACGGCGTGGGCTGCCTGGAAGCAGCCAGATGTGTACGGTGGAGGTGGTGATGCCACCAGACACCCCGGCTCTGCCCGGGGAAAGGAGAACCTGCGAACCGAACCACCCGTCGAACTGGAGCTTGTGGCTGTACTGGATTGTCTCGACGGCGTCCTGAAGCTCGTGGAGGCCAGGATCATGGGGAGAGTCTCGGTCTGATAGCTCCGCAGGGAAAACCGTATTGGCTGCGACGGTTGTTTAGGTCTTAAACACGTGCAACAATAAACGGCTACCAGAGAGCCCACGATGATGAAGGCAATAAATATCGATCCAACAATGAGGAACGGGACATAGATAGGTTCTGGGGGAAGAAAGAATAAGAAAAGCCAGGCACTTTAGCCTATTGAAGTGACAGCTCTGCTGGGTAGAAACAAACTCCACAGAGTTTATGAAGCCCCACGCTGTTTCAGCCCCACGGACACGCTAAGCTGCTCAGAAGACAGAGCTTCCGACCATTATCCTCGGAACAAAGTTTAAACCCTGCCCATAACCAGCCAAAATTCCCTGCTGCTGACAGTTTTAATAGTTACCAACAGTAAAAGCTGTCTATGCCGTGTCCCGTTTGCTGGTTCCAGTTGGGTTTTGCTCAGGAATCGCCCTCCTCTCCCCCTCCCTCACCCCCCAAAACTGTACGGGCTGTCCGATGTGACAGCATGAATCAAAAGGGGCAGATGCTGTTAATTCACTTTCACTCCTAGGGTGGAAAATAAGGGCAGAACGCCTGACTTGGGACACTAGTCTCCATCTGCACTGCCGGATTCCTCCTGTTTGGAAACCCAACGGCCCTTTGCAACTGGTGGGGTTGTGTCTACCGAGCACCGGAGCCCGGTGAAAGGAAAGTTGATACAGAACACGCTGATACAAACTTCAAATACAACCTGCGCCTTCCAGATGGGCAGGACGGTCCCGATATCTTGAATCCCTCTGGAGTTAACATCACCGGGAGCATCCCCGCTCTGCCTCCCGCATCCCCGCTGCCTCCTGGAGCAGAGACCTCCTCCTCTCCGTCCCCCATCACCCAGCCCCCGGCATCCCCGCAAACCGGCCGGGCTGCGGGATACGGCCGAGAGGATGCTCTGCGGGGATGGGGAGGACCGGCCACCCCCCGGGACCCTCGGGGACGGAGGAAAGGGGCACTCACGGGCGGTGACTCCCGGGTCCGGGGGCTCCCTGTCGTTGGTGCATCCCCCCTGCTCCAGACGAGCTTCCGCGGCGGCGCAGCAGTAGCGCAGAGCGCAGGATCCGCAGCAGATGGTGGCGGCCGGCGTGTCGAAGCCCTCGGGGCACTGGAAACCTTCGTGGTAGCCACCCTGCCCGTCCACCCAGCCGTGGCAGTACTCGCCACCGCTGGGTTGGCCACCGCCGCCTCCCCCCAGTAAGCCCAGTAAGAACCAGCGCAGCANGAGCTGGGAGGGAACTGGGTGCTACCGCCAGGTCAGAGTGTGTTTTTTTTACGATGGGGATGCTGCTGCTTCTCGGGGGGCTCGGCCCCTCTGCTCTAAAATCGCTGGCATCCTTTATTCCGAAACATGCCCTCCTGCCTTCCCCCTCTTCGAGCATTAGCGCTTTATTAAAGCAGCCCCGCGCTAAGAGTCAAAATAAAAAAGAAGAATAAAAAAAAAACAAACCACCACAAACACAGCCTATGATTTATTACGAGGACTCTTTGCTTTTTAACCTGTTTCCTCTCCTCGGTACTTTTTTACGCGCAAAGGCATAGCAGTATATCCCCAGAAGATTTATAGCCTCTTTTAGTCAAACACCAGGCCCCGTCACCTTTATTTTCCAAAGGGAGAGGGCGAGCGTGGGGCTGAGGAGGAGGGACACATCTGTTCATACGAGCGTCTGATCCTTTTTCTGCTGGAAGAATAATAGCAAGTCACCAAGCATCAGGAAAACCACAAAAGGCACTGCTTATTCATTTATTCTTGAGGAAAAAAAAAAATATTTTAAATGAACCAAGCAGATTTGGACCTTCTGGTTCAAGCAAAGAAATGTTTCTTTAAATGATGTGTCCCCTGTGTGCTATCTCAGAGGCACTCCTGCTTTAACAGCAAAAGTGCTTACGAAACTTATATTAAAGTTGAGCTGAACTAAAGAATTCATTTTTACTGCATCTGAAACTTCCTGCCATCATTTACCACTGGCGTATGAATATGTATATTGGAGTCTGACCACTTGTCAAACATTTTGAATGCCCGTGTCACTAATTTCCAAAGTTGGCAGGTTCAGTGAAACAAAAGGAACAAAGTGTGCTGTGTACCAGCAATAAAACTGGGCGCCGAGAACCATCTATCAAGACCTTAGACTTCTGGCCAACCCCTAAATACAGTCCACAAGCACAATATTTGTGTTTGTTTTTCTTTTAACTAATCTATTCTCTCTTTTTTATTTTTTTTTCCTCTGACCCATTTTTTTTTTTCTGTTTTGATTTCTTTAAATATAACCAGAACTAGCAGATAGGAAAAGCAAATCAAAAAGTTGCATAAATGCAAAATATTTGTCATGGCTATTTAACAGGTGTAGGTACAGAAATAACAAAATTGGATCTTAGAGAAAAGAAAATGGATTTTGAACGTGAAGATGTGATACTCTGTCTTCTTCTGCATTTTCGTTTTGAAATGATGATGTGAATTAAACTTGTACCAGCTGTCCTAACTCCAGGTTCCTAGTTTTTATAGGCCAATGTTAAATATTAATATAGTTTTGCCTTTACTTCACTGTGGTTTCAGAGCAAACATAACCTCCATGGAATGTTTTAAAATGTATGGCTTTCAAAGGCCTAATCCAGCTTCCAGGAAGGTCAAAAGGAATCTCTTTGTTGAGCAGGATGAGGCTTGGAGCAGAGCAGGAGCTCAGTAAAGTCTGCATGGTATGTTTA
Organism: Thinocorus orbignyianus; assembly: GCA_013400375.1. Lineage (NCBI taxonomy): Eukaryota > Metazoa > Chordata > Aves > Ciconiiformes > Thinocoridae > Thinocorus > Thinocorus orbignyianus. The sequence goes on along the minus strand of VXBW01005592.1, from coordinate 357,971 downwards.
GCTGCCCTCAGGTGCAGGGGACAGAGAGACAACGGATCCATCCTGTCAGATTTGCAGGAACGCCATATTTGGTAGGAACTGCTGAGTAAATGCATCCATAAGAATATTGATTTTGCTAATTAAATCACAGCTCTCTCAAAAAAAAAAAAAAAAAAAAAAAAAAAAAAAAGCTGAGATCTGGAAAAAATCCTTCTGAGATACAGAATGTATTTTAGATATTAAGCTACTGCAAGACCTGCGGAGATATTCTTCTAGGGGGAGAAAGCAGGAGGAAATCCACAGGTATCAGCAAGACTTTGACCTGGGTGTATTTCTCCTGTGTTGCATCTCTAGAGCTCGGGTCGTTAATAAAAGCATTGTCTGTGTGTCCCCCTTTAGGCAGAGATTACTCTGTGCTCCCCTCAAGTGCAACCTGATGGCAGCTGCACCGGGTCTCCCCCAAACAGGCACAATTACCCTTCTCTTTATTTGAATTCCATATTGCCCCATCCTGCAAGAAAAATATCGTAAGGGCTTAAGTATTTGCTTGAAAGTGCCTGTGTGTGGGGGTGGTTTATTTTTGCGGGGATAAATGGCATTTCAATCACTCAAGTGGATTTATCTCACTTGTGCCAAATAAAAATCAGAGGCAGATTTTGGTCCTGCTCTCACACACACAGCAGACCTTGGAAGTCTGAAGATACATGAGCAGTTTTCCTGTGAACTGCTGAGGTCTTGACTGCCGCCTTTGGGCTTATTTTTTGCTTTCTCTGAAGTATTGATGCAATTTACAGAATATGATATGACTGGTGGAGATCAACTGGGTTGTTCTGATCCAGAGACAGAAACCTTTGCTTTGCTCCCCTTCTCTGTGCAACCATATTCTTAAAGAACATGAGATGCTACAAGATTCATTTGCATCTATCTATGTCATTTACTTTAAACCAAACACACAAATAATTAAGAATACAGGGAAAAAAATATCATGCAGACATGCTGAAGGTGAGCATCCTTCATCTGCAGTTAGAGAACATCAGGTGGCTCCAAGTACCTCACGTCTAGACTGTTTCTTCTTGGGTAAGGTTCCTGCAATGTACCCATGCTGACTTTGCTTTTTATTTATTCTTAATGAAGGCTACCAGAGTCCAGGTGATGTGTCATCATTCATTTTGAATGAAAGTAGTTTTTAGAAGCTCACAGAGCTATTGCTCTCAATTGCTGGTATTTATAAAACTCAGTATTAAAACCAAAGAAGGTGAGATTAGTCATATAACGGGCAGACAAGATAATTTCATTGTAGTTAAAGGTATTATTATTTACTAAGATTTTCTTACTGCCCCCACAGCAAAGAGCACATTATAGTACTACTCAGTACTACTCATAGTGCTACAACGCAAGATCAAACCACTTTTCCTAAATGACTTCTGAAACCACTGCATCCATGCACGCAGTAATTACCTCACTTCTGCCAAATGGATTGATTGAAAAAAACAAGTATGAATATCTCCTTATCAGATTCCTACTAAATTTACTACACTCAGTTTTCTGGGTTTGGTGGGTTTTCTCCTGTTTTCACTATGATACTTCTTGAGGTTTCTTGAGAGTGTAAAGCAAGTCAGTGATTCATGAAGCTCTAGCATGAGAGCCAGTTGTGTTACCACTTCAGATGGCCGCTACCAGTGTTAGTTGGCTTGGCTACTGGAGTCCAAGCAGAGACTGGATCTTCCAAACACTCCTAAATAATGTCACACTTCCAGGTAATAGGCTAGTAACAGGTAGGCTCAGCTCCTATCTTTTTTGAGGTAATCAAGAGGATTGGTCATTTCACTCTGGCTCTTCATTAAATATTGTCTTGTATTTCAAAGAACATAAAAGCTAAATTGAGTTACCAGTTTCCCAAAATAGCCTGGTACAAGAAGATTTCCCTTTAACTATAAAAAAAAATTACCATCAAAATTGCCAGCCCTTTAGGTACGTGTGTTGCTTCATTAAGCACATAAGGACTGTGTTGAATAAAACCCTGTACATTGCTCTCTAAAACTATATCCTTATTCTTGGCTACTTGTTGAGAAAGCCCTTCCTGCAACCAAACTGCCTTGCTGGGAGAGCCACCTGCCAGGCCACAAGAATCCCTGTCACCTGCCAGGCCACAAGCATCTATGTCACCTGCCAGACCAGGCCACACGCATCCCTGTCACCTGCCCGGCCACACACGTTTCCATCCCGGGATGGCTGGCAGGAACACCGGGATGTGCCTCAGCCTCAACCTCTCACCACGTCTCAGCTCCTCATCTGGCTGCAGAGTCAGTCCCATCACCTGCGTCAGCAAATTAAGACAGACCTGTGAAACCCATGTGGTTGTGGCTGGTTGAATCAAGGGGAAATGTGCTTCTTTCCTCCTTCTTTCTTGCTTCTTTTCCAGCATCCCTTCTGGACTTTTTTGGGTTGCAGACTCTGACAGCCAACTTGTGATTTATCTCTGAATATTCATTTCTAATATGATTTACGATTCATTTCTGAATACATGTTTCTGGGATTTGACCAGTGCTGTGTGGTTTTTCACCCCAGTCAGGAACATCACCGTGTTTTCTGAAGTCCCTCAGGAATACCTGAGGGGTAAGGTTATGTGTGCCAACTATTAAAAGCAGCACCACCTACGCTTGCCCACAAATAACCCATTGAGAAAGCTGGTTACAGCTCTTGGAGAAAAATGCAGAAGTCAGGCTGCTTCAGCCTAATCGTCGTCAAAGTAAGCAAGATTAGTCACACTATAAATGCCTCAGGGCTCACTTGAAGTAGGAGGTTGGATTACTGCTATGTATATAAGAGTATCACAGTAATGTTCCCTAACCTGAAATCTGTAGCATCCCTGGGTGGAGGAGTTAGTTTCAGACTTCAGAAATCATTATTCTTTTTCTAAGATGCCAAGAGCATATTTCCAAGGCAGCAATGCAGCCAGCCCTGCTCAGGGGACATATTATCCCAGCCACCTCCTATCTATCCAGCCACCTCCTATCTATCCTTTAGGAGATTGCTCTTGCCTTGTACTTGAGCTTTGTAGAGACCACGTCATGAAAGATGAAGAGATTTCCCTATACACAGATGCACCAAATCAAAGAATTACACAATGGTAGGGGTTGGAAGGGACCTTTGGAGATCATCTAGTCCAACCCCCTGCCAAAGCAGGGTCACCTAGAGCAGGCTGGACAGGACCACATCCAGGCAGGTTTTTAATATCTTCAGAGAAGGAAACTCCTGTTCCATGGCTCTGTCACCCTCAAAGTAAGGAAGTTTTTGCTTGTGTTGATGTGGAATTTCCTGTGTTCCAGTTTGTGCCCATTGCCCCTTGTCCTGTTGCTGAAAAGAGTCTGGCCCCATCATCTTGACACCCGCCCTTTAGATACAGATAAACATTGATGAGGTCCCCCCTCAGTCTGCTCTTCTCCAGGCTAAACAGACTCAGGTCTTCCTCATAAGAGAGGTGCTCCATTCTCTTGATCATCTTAGTAGCACTCTCCTGGACTCTCTCCAGCAGTTCCTTGTCCCTCTTTAACTGGGGGCCCCCAAAACTGGGCACAGTGCTCCAGATGCAGCCTCATCAGGGCAGAGTAGAGGGTGGGGATGACCCCTTGAACGTATCTCTCCTGTACAACCATAGCGTTTCTCTCTCTCTGTCTCACCATCCAGGTGCACATAGAGCTATTAGGAGTAGAAGAGCAAGGACAAATGTCAAGAAGAGATAGGAACTGCTGATCTTCTGGGATGTGCAGTCACCTTTCCTTCACTTCAGCTGCAGCTAAAAATAGCTTGGTTTGTGGCTACCAAGCACAGTTTTCTGAAGAGGTGTTTAATTTGCTTTTAAACCAGAAGTTCCTGTGCTGTTGAATTCAGAAATGAATTCTTCAAGCAGTGCTTCTCAATTCTGAGAAAAACCTCAGCCCGGCAAGTACTTACACCACCAAAAATCCCCAACAGTAAGAATTAATAAAATCCTAAAGAAAAAGTCAAAATTAAAGTGTAGAAGTGACTGGGATTTTTGTATTTCTAACAAATATTTTCAAAGCACTAAGCATGGAGAAATGTTTTGACAACCAAGATTGAAAAATGGTCACATTTTGGCCACCACTTCCCCTTTAAAATGTTAATTTGCTATAACTTGGTCCATGGCTCCTTCACTGTACCTTGCAGACAAAGAATGAGTTGTTGCTAATAACTAACTATATTCTCTAAAAATCTTTGTAACTGCCACCATTCTTAAGCAGTATGAAGCATACCAGGTCAAGGAGGAAAGCTCAACATGCCATTGCCATGCAGATCCCCGATCTCCCAAATAGGAGACATAGTGGTATAGTCATATTAGAGAAGAGTGCTACAGAAAGGTCAGGGGAGAGAGAATGCATCAGTCAGACCTGCTTTGCTCTGTAGTGGAGTGTGCACTTCTTTTTCCTTCCAACAGAACTAACAATCAAAATAACACAGTGAAAGGATGTAAGAGAACATGACTTTCGAGCATAGAAAGAAAATTTGCTTAGCAAGGAATGAAGATGAATGCTGTTTTCCGCTTTCACTGAGTGAGTTCCATCTCACCTAGGATGGAACCAGACTCTTTTCACTGGTTCCCAGTGACAGGACAAAGAGCAACGGGCACAAGCTGGAACATAAGCAGCTCCATTCAGCTATGAAAAAAACTTCTTTACTGTCAGAGTGACAGAGCCCTGGAACAGGCTGCCCAGGGGGCCTGTGGAATCCCCTTCTCTGGAGACCTTCCAGTCCTGCCTGACTGCAGTCCTGAGTGATGTACTCTGGACAATCCTGCTTTAGCAAGGGAGTTGGACTACATGATCTCTAGAGGTCCCTTCCCACTCTGACAATTCCACAATTCCATAATACATAAATAAATCTCCAGGTGGACTGCCATAGAGTGCCTTAAGCCTTCAGTAAGATACATCCTTTACAGAACTATGGGAGAACTAGTTCTGTAAAATATATTAATATCTAGCACTAGCCAATGGGTGTTAAGACATTAAAAGTCTACACAAATAACTCATTCCCAATGGATCCTCTGGATCTAAAACAGTAAATCCTTTGTGGCACTACACCTGGTAAACTAAACTGTTCCCTGACACTTTAGTCAGCAACCAATTCGATGATTTTATTAAATATTTGAATAATACAAACAGGAATTTTAAAAATGCTTATATTACTGCTGTTACTAGGTTATTCTGAGCATTAAATAGCTGCTATCCAATGCTAAAAAACGGGGTGGGGTGAGGGGGGCAAATCCTGCATCTTCTAACATGGGGTGACTCCTGCAGTTCCTCTGGCTCAGGTTCCTCACATGTGCTTCCTCAGGCCACATTTCACCACCTGAGGACCACCCATTCAGGTTTGCACTTGTATCATTGCATGTTCATAAAGGCTGGTTACATTGTGTTCATTCATTGTATTTGTCCTGGTTTTGCTACAGTCCCTTGACACTTCTTATGTACAGCAGATTTCCCAAAGTTCATAAAACATTACAGGACTGAAAAAAAAATAGTATCTGGTGACTTACACTGGATCAGTATTTATGATAATCTAATCAAAGAATGGAAAATTAGATGAAGTGAAAGACTGGGGCCTCCTGGGTCCAGTGGAGAGCCATGAAGATGATCGGAGGGCTGGAGCACCTCTCCTGTGAGGACAGATTGTTCAGCCTGGAGAAGGCTCCAGGGAGACCTTATAGCAGCCTTCCAGTACCTAAAGGGGTCCTACAGGAGAGCTGGAGAGCACTCTTTGTCACAGAGTGGTGATAGGACAAGGGGTAGTGGTTTTTAAATTGGAAGAGGGGAGGTTTAGATTAGATATTAGGAGGAAATTCTTTCCTGTGAGGGTGGTGAGGCACTGGAACAGGTTGCCCAGAGAAGCTGTGGCTGCCCCACCCCTGGAAGTGGTCAAGGCCAGGCTGGAGCAACCTGCTCTAGTGGGAGGTGTCCCTGCCCATGGCAGGGAGGTTGGAATTTGACGATCTTTAAGGTCCCTTCCAACTCTAACCATTCTATGATTCTAAGATTCTATGATTCTTTGTTCTGGCTGCAGATGGGTACGATTTAAGGGAGATCTTTACCTCGACTCTCCCCCAGTCTGGGGGGAGTCAGGGACTGGATCAGCCAGAGCCATTTCAACTGGTAGCAGAGTCACTGTGAGTTGTGCTCAACTGCTCCTTTCTCCTGGTATGCTGCATTTCTGGATCCCTAACCAGACGGGTCCTGCCATCCCGCCTACTCCAAACTCATCTCTCTGGCCATCAATAACTGCTCTGAGGGAGCTAAAAAGCCCTGCAGCAACACCACCACCCAAGCAAGCTGGATTAGGCACAGGCTGTGTGGTTGATCAGGGTGCACGCAGAGGAAATATTTGGGGTTTCTGGTCTGAAGTGCACAGTCCTGAAATTTACTCAAACAGGATTTATGTAGAGGAAAGAGGTCTTATCTAGTGATCCCAATATATAACAGTTTTAAACTTTGGATCAGTAATAATTGGGAACTGGCCTTAACTCAGGTCCTGGAGCAGGCACATTAATCACATTAATACTCTTTCCAAAATATTTTGCTGGTAATTTTTTGACAGCAGCTGGACATTGAGCAGATGTCTTCATTGAGCTGTCCTTTCTCCAAAATTATACAGTGAGCTGAAAGTCCTGTGAAGTGTCTGCAGTGAAGCTGAATGGGCCTCTCTAAACTGTATTACGCTGAATTTACAGGCATTTCATTTGCCTTTGCGTTGCCCACTCACCTGGTTTGTTAAGGTCTTGTCACAGTTCTTCCAAATGTGGCTGCTCAGTTTGGCTGACTCATGAGAGCTGTCATCCTCAAATGGTTGGTAAGTTATAAACTGGCTCTTGCCCTCATCACAAACTTGATTCAGCGGTGCTAGGCAGGGTCTGCACCTGTGTCCCGCTGGAGAGAACCTCTTCTGTTAGTTGCAGCATGTCCCTTGCCTCGGTCAGAGAGATGACATGACACACTCCAGTGTTTGTCCCCCGTGGCACCTTCCTTCCTGTGAATCAGTGGCCTTTCCCCAGATGGAGGGTGCCTGCAAAGTGGGCTGCCTTGCTGTGTCCCCTGGCACAGTGTCTGTGAGCAGCTCTTCGCTCACTGTTGGTTAGCAAGTGATGAATTTCAAACGTTGTACCTGCTCCTTGAGGGGCCTGGACCACTTGCACCCCCATCTTTGTGTGCAAGTACGACAGCCACATGTTCAGCAGTAACTCGGTGTTGCTACTGGAGTTCATCACCTTAGCTCGAGAGGGACTGAGTGGGCTTGCAATGGTTAATCATCTGAGGGGAGAGTTGCATAGGAAAACTTTTCACAGGCAGCCACTAGTGTGATTGATAGCCCTCTCACCTGATGCCCCCTCTACGTATGGCTCTGCTGGAGCGGAGAGCAACAGCGTAGCAGCACTGGATCTAGAAGTTTATCAGGGGCTCCTGACTCAGCTTTGGGACCTCACTTCTGCTCAAACCAGACAGCACCATGCATACTCTGACCTTTTACATCTTGGTCTCTGCACCAGTTTTCCTGCTGGGGAGATAAAATCCTTGGGAGAAGGAAAAAAACCTGTATCTCTTCCTATATGCTTAGTTGTTAGTCATCAGGTAACTGTCCTGAAGCCCAGCTTTAAGGAACAAAAGTCAGCTCAAACCCTCTTGGTTGGCATCAACGATACTTCAGTGACACCAGAGACTGTAGGGTTCGAGCCCCAGCCCCAGGTAACATGTGGGCTGCTGCTGTCCACTCATGTCTCCATGGTTAATGGACCTCCTGCAAACCAGCCTCAGCCTCCCAAGCTTTCATGACAATGCCACGAGCACAGGACTGAGAAGACTCGGGGGAACAGCAATCCCCTGTCTTGTACTACTGCCTCCTCTTCCAGAAACCAGACAAAACACAAGCCCACCTCACCCTCTGCAGTCCAGAGCGTTGCCACCATGTGGGTACAATGCTGTAATGAAGTTGGGTTGTTACTCAAAGTAAAAAATGAGCAGAGAGATGTCTTTGAATGCAGAACAAGTACAGGCTATGTTCTGCAGTGCAGGAAACCTAAAAAGGACTAAACGTTTAAAGAACTGTATGTAGATTCATAAAATGTTTTGGTGAACACATTAGTTATTTTGGAGAGTAGCGATGTTGACTTAAAGCATTTAGCCATTGAATTTGATGTAGAGCATTCACACAGACTGCATGTAGTCACGTGTTTGGGGAATTAAAAAGTTTACTTCTAAATTTCACTTATTATTCTTATATACAACAGCCCAAGGAAATTTTCATTTGCTTATCTGTGTTTTGGTCTCTTTGCCTGGATTTCTTCTGAGATTTGATCTATAAAAACAACTGGATTTACAATACATTGAAGTTTACAGCAAACACTTAACAAATACTCCTATTTCAGATACGAAATTAATAGCATTTAAATATAGTCTCAGATGTTCTCATTTCTGCTGTTTACAGAGTGAAGTAGTTTTCTAGCAAATGTCAAGGAACCAGCTAATGGGTAAATATTCCAAGGAAAGTATCTGCACACCGCCATCTGCGGTGCAGGCAGCGGGTATTGCAGGAGCTGTTTGTCACTGGGAGACTTGGGAGGGGGAGTTCAAAACCAAAAAAAAAAAAAATGTCATGGATTCTCCTCTTCTCACAGCAGTTGCTGTTGAGGCAAAGCGTGTGTTTCAGAAGGGCCATTACAACACAGACTGTGCATGACTGTCATGTGAGGAGAGAGAATTAACAGAGAGCTTGGAGAGTAGTGATTTCTCTGAGTGATGTTGCTTAGCGTATCAAGGACACTTTTAAGAATGACCAGGAGAAACTATGCAGGAGGGTAGGAGAAACACATGTCCCATTTCTTGCAGGAGAGCTCTTGCTGAAGGTGTTACCGTAGCCCAGGTTGTTCAGCGTGTTGTGAGAGAACCTCCTCGGGTCCCAGCTACCAGTAGAAGCGGAGTTTTCATACACCAGTGGTCTCTCCCTCCCCACTTGTGCTCTGTCTCTCGCTGTCTCCAGCTGCCTCTCACCTCACCTCACTCCCTGCCAGCAGCCACTACTGCCCATCATTTTTATTTTCCAAGAACTGAGTTGGAATGGTCTACACTGAGTGCAAGAGGGCAGTCTTGGGCCACCCACAAGTCCAAAACATCCATTAAAAAGGCTGCAAACATCTGCCCGGGCACAGGCACCAGCTCCATAGAGACGTGAGGGTAGTGAGGCACTGGAACAGGTTGCCCAGAGAAGATGTGGATGCCCCATCCCTGGGAGTGTTCAAGGCCAGGCTGGATGGGGCTTTGAGCAACCTGCTCTAGTGGGAGGTGCCCCTGTCCATGGCAGGGGGGTTGGAACTTGATGATCTTTAAGGTCCCTTCCAACTCTAACCATTCTGTGATTCTATGATTCTATGTGTTATACTGTCCTGGGGAAGAGAAGCAGGAGGCTGCCCAGCGAACCACACACATGGTTATATAAATGGCATACAGGCAAATTTTCACTCTCGCGTGCAAATGAAAAAGCTCAAGAGAAAATACATCACTGCAGAGTCCTCCTTCAGCTCCCCACCTTTATCTTCTAGCCTATGCACAACAGTCCTCTTTGAGAAGCTTTTGAAGGACGCTAAATGGTCCAAAGAAACTGAACTGTTGCACAGGGCAAAAATGACACAGAGGAAAAATTAGTGACAGATGCTTCTTAGCTACTTTTACCACCCACTTTTGTGTGCCTTGCAGACCACCAGCAGACCATGGGTTGTCCCTTGGAAATCCCCGTTGCTCAGAAAAGCATACTCTGCTCGTAACCTGGCAGCTGAGATCTTTGCTACCGGATGGCTGTGAACTGAACACATCTCCCTTGTGTTTATTGAAGCTGGATTTTTTGTACTCTGTAGGAATAAACTGTTGGGGTTTAGACTAAGAGGTAGGTGGAGCAAGGGCCGGCACTACTGTGTGCTGGGACACAGCCTAGCACAACTGGGCTAAACAGCTGGGTTTGGTAGCTATCTGGCATCTCAGTATGAATCTTTGAGAACATCAATAATAGTTAGTAGCTTCAGCCCTAAATTCCTGTTTATTCAATTATAAAAAATGGTCCTAAATTAGCTGAAGCCCCAGTCCCCATTAGCCTACCTCTCAGAAGACAAGTTAATATTTATCAGACTGCCTGTATTTCCCTGTATTATCCACATTTGGCTTCCTCCAAAGAGCTTATCTCATCTCAAATTGACAATGAATTATTAGGAACTTATTTTGGACATCTTACTTTAGACTTTTGGCTCATTGTCCTAGGAATTTCTTCAGTGCCAGATTGTTGACTTCAGTCTTAATTAATGATCACTTGTTATCAGCTTAGTTCAAATGTTTGGTTTCTAACTTTTGGTTGTGTAGTCTAAACATTTCCAAAGTCCAGATAGACAGCTTTAACTTAAAATGTTATGATTTTGATATTGACTTGATGCCTTTCTGGCTGAGTGTGAAAATTTTACTCTTCCATCACTTTGATTAATAGACCTATTAAAAATCCTACTCTTTAGAGCACCCAGGAGTGAAACAGCTAAGCACCATGTCGCTTCACCTAGTTAAGAGTTAATCTTACATTTCTCTGAGAAGTTCTTTATTTGCTCAGAAGCTGCTTCACTCTTTATTACAATTTTCAAATTATGAATTATTGTACTTCTCTGTAGTCACTTATTTGTCTTTTTCTGAGCCTAAACTTTTGTTCTGTATGGTTAATCATCATTATTCTATTACATAAGCACTTAAAAGTCCAATTTAAGTATGAGGAAAGTACTCTGCAAAAATCTCTGGCAGCAAATTGCAAGGTCTTTACTCCTCAGAGTTCAGACAGGATATAAGCTCACATCTTTACATGAAACACTGGTAGTTCTCGCATCACTACCCAGTCATCAGCCATGCTGAGATGCAGACGCTAGACCATTCACAGATTTCATAATGGCTTGTTCCCACACCCTCCATCAAATATCCCTTAGGTATTAAAAACATGCTTTGGGAAATCACAGTCGTTAGCAACATAAAAGTAGAAATGCTCAGGTTCACTTTTACTGATATAGCTCATTTTGTCATCTTGGCTTGTAATCAAAAATACTCTTGGGTTTTGCAAACTGACTCTAATACCTTTGTACTAACCAACCAAGTAGATTTTTTCAATTGTTTCTAAAACAGAATTTGGGTAACTTCTAGTTAACAGAAGCCGTGTTTGAAATTGAAGACGCTTTTTATACTCTCAAGTTCATTGTACCAACTGGGGCTTTTAATTTAGTTGGAGACGTTGCACTGAGACTGAGGCACTAAAACAATTATCAGTCTTGAAAAATCATAAAAAAACCACTTTGCATTCTTTAGGTCATCTGAGATTCTTAGAACACTCATTAAATTTACTAATGTATGTTCTGGGATGGATATATTTGTACTCTCTGTCTTGTATTTACCAGAAGTTGTAAAATGGAATTAACATCCTATTTTAGGCATACTTCAGGTTTATGCAAAAAATACCATAGAGTATTCTAATCTCTTTGGTGTGAAAGATTAGATATGTTCAATTTTATTTTGCAGTTTTCTTCAGTTCTCTCTCTAAAGAAACAGCGTAACAGGTAAACTAGTTACCAACTGCCTCAGAAAAGCACCGCACTTAAAATCATTCATTAGAAGTGCAAGGAGTGAATACGCCTGCACGACTGGTGACTTCATGGCACATGAGCAGCAGTGAACTGGTGACACAGGGATCTCTGTGGAAAATGTGGAGGGGCCCAGAGCAGCAGCTTCCTTGCAGTGCTAATGCCAGGATTTCTTTATTCCAAGGGCCTCTTGTGACCACTGTGATTCACAAGGCAACTTAATTGTATAGAGAATTTACTTGTTTTGTTCCACTCTCATCCCTAACAGGTTTAGGCAAACCTTTGACTTCTACCCTGCTGTATAAGTCAAGGACATCAGATACTGTCTTGTTATGTGTGTAAAACTTAGGACTATTATCTGCTCATTAAATAGTGAGTCTGCCTAACCATCGGTTGTCCTGATTAATTCCATGATGAGAAGTGCGATGAACTGTTGTATCCAGCCTCTATTGGAGTGCTTAGACCTCATACCTGGCAGATTATTTTGTTCCTTGGCTGCAAGCATGATTGCTCTGGCAATCACAGTTGTCGTAGGAGCAAATGTGCTCAGAAGTGGATGTGTAAATGAAGTTCTGGGCATAAGGTTATAGATTCTGTCACTCAGCAAAAAATGTAAAGTTACATCGAGGTTAATGTAGAGATAGCTTTCCTTCTGTATTTACTCATTTGTTAGCTGAAGAGGTAAGATGCCCACTGATAGACTTAAGGAAATAGCTCATAAGTTACAATACTTCCCTGGGTTCTTTTTCACTTATTCAGATGTTGGTTTGAACATCACAGAGTACAGGAAATCTCCTCTGAGATAACTTCAGAGTCATACTGATCTCAGTCAGATAATCTCTCCTGAAACAGCTGATAAATTTTAATGGGTATCTGATTATTTTTCTCCTGGCTAGCTGCGCCAGATACTATAATATTACCATTGGGGTAGTTATCAAATAGGCTTTTGTATCGATGTCTGAATATTTTCTAAATCTCATTGACTACCTCAGCAGTATAATGAAATGCTATATGATGTCTGTGCAGTTTTTCTTACAAAGAGTTTTTTCTGTCCTACTGGGATGTCTGTAGAAAAAAACAAGTTCTCTAAAGTCTAAGTGATTTACAAAGTTTCCCCTTTTTGCTGCAATTCTTCCTGAGAATTCAATGTCCATTTCTTACATTGCATCATTCTCTGTCTGATAAAATCTGGCATTTACCACTGTGAATTTAGTTTAACACTAATAACACAATGAAAACAATCATCATTTGCCAAAGGTGGGCAGTTCCAACCACATGTGCTCTTCCAACCCTGTGCTGCTGACAATCCTGCCTTTCCCTCTGAGCCCCAGGGAGCCTGGCCAAGCGTCCCCGGTACTTTCAGGACACCACTACCAGACAACTGATGCTTGCCATCGTGCAACCAAACTGTGATGAGGGAGAGCCTCTTTTTCCCAGTCATACATCTTATGTAAAGGTCATTCATGGTCTAGAAATGACAGAGTTAGTCTTTCAAAGCATTCCTATATATTCAGCCACTCCATCTGTCCCTCACTGCATCAATACAGCTTCCATGCAATGGGCCTTTTCTTTCCAAAGCAGCTGGACTCTTCCTCCTGTGAAAGGACACAGAGACAATTTGGTGGAGACAGGCTGGATAATCAAGATTGGATGCTTTCAGGGCAAACTCCTCAATCGTGAGCATTCTTTTAAGGTGGTTCTGAGTTTTGGGGAAGAATCTATGCTACAGACTCCGCTGTTAACATTGCACTTTGGACTAGCTATGTGATACCTATCTGGAAGAGTCAAAGAAATTGAGGGAGACTTTTGAGTAATTTTCTTCAGATTCAGTGCAGACAGAACTGATGTGATTACAGAGGAAGTATCCTACCACCCTCAAGACTGCATGTTCCCTGTGAACTTCAGTTAAATTTATAGCTTCTCTTAGACAAATAGCTGTGAATGAGATAGCTGTTTTCTGGCTAGATACAGACAGAAAAAAAATTGTTCTCAAAAAAAATAATTGCTACTATCCATCATCTGTTTGTCTTCTCAGGAGTGGTCTGCTGCAACTCTTTCCCTTGGGGTAGCCACGGGGAATAGAATTTGAATCTTCCATGACCTGTTAGCAGAAAAAAGTATAGTCACACAACTTAGTGCTGGATACCAACACTTTTGGCCAAGGGATCTACTTGAGTTTCTGGGTAGAAGGAGGAAAGATTGGGTTTTTCATCTTCCCTACACGTCTCTCTCTCTCTCTTCTCTCATTGAACCCCAGCTCCTGATACACACTCATCCCGCTCTTCGGCTGGGAGCTCTTCCAGAGGAATTGAGTGGAGTCTCCAAGGCTTTCTCTGCCTCTGGCACACAACAAGCCTCCAAGGACCTACAGACCATTGCCCCTCCAAGCCCGTGTTCAAGGCAATTCTGCTCTGCTTCAGCACTTTGCTGGGGGAAGAAGAAAGATTCCCAGCCAGAGGAGAGGGAAGCAAGGTGTTCTAGGCATTAATCCTCCAGAGAATCATTCCTGAATTAGCACAGCAGAAACACAGCACAACTGGGCAAAGTTGCAGGGCAAGCCACTGATCTGGGATGGTGAATGTCACCGCCCATGGGATTTTAGTACAAAGCACTTTCATGTGCCCTTGGAATCACAGTACTCGCGGAACATCTGTGCCCTGAACATCGTTAACTGCATTGTAACAGTCCTCAGAGCTGTAGCTAGTGATGATATGTGGGTTGGCCAGGGAGGAGGGACACAGCTGTGGTGCAGTTGGGCTGTCTCTCCCCAGCCCCTCTCTGGAGGTCCCTGGCAGCACCACGGCTTGGTGGAGTCAACAGGAATCTTCCCAAAGGCTTGAGCAGGCTTCCCATCAAGCATCCAGGGTAGATGCGACTTGAGAAGATGCTCTCCCCTGACTGACCACAGAGTGACTGTCTGTCTTCTGCACAGCCATCTGGGGACAGCTGAGAAGTTTTGAGGAGTGGGAAAGACTAATATATTCTGTTATATTTTTGATATTTGTATGTGTTTACGTGGGCAGCATAAAAACTGTTCCGTTTTGCTGTTCTCTTGCCTGTTTTTACTCACTTGCATTTCATTTTATTTTTTTATACTATGGTAAGTACATTAACCTTCAGTTTAAAATCTAGCTTGCTTTTGAAATGAAAATCTTATATAAATTACCAAATTAAATCTTAAATATTCCTCAGGCAGTTCAATATTTACTTATTTTATTTTTTTAATTACATTAGCTAGAGGCATTCTTTTGGATTTGTAGGTGTTTGGATAACTTAATTTAAAATAGCAAAACAGACTAGACTAGATAAGAGAAACTTAGGTCAAATTATTCTGGTTGTGACATATGTGATACATAATGCTGTGTAATTAGATATTAAAGTGGTTGCTGTGCAGCAGGATGTTTTATGAAAATGGGACAAATGTTTTTTAAATGTACCACTGGAAACCAGACAGATGGTAACCTATATCCCCAAGGAGGATAGCTGAATTCCACCAAGTTTTTGATATGAATTTGAACTGTAGTGAACAGGAAAGGAGGGAATTTGTGATTATAGCTTAGCTCGCCATTAGTCAATGTTTGGCTGAATGTGCAAAGGATGCTTATATGGTGCTTAGTCTGGACAGTAATGTTTTCTGGGGATTTGTTCTTTCTCGAGCCACAGCAGAGCAGATGGTGACAAAGCAGATCTAGCAATAAATCATGGAGACAGGATACTTGAAGCAAGCAAGATGATCTAGAGGAACAAAATAGAAACTGGGGAATAAGTGTTACACAAATGTAAAGTGTATTCCCTCTGATTTTATTAATGCTGGGGACAGTACTTAAAGGCTGATCATTTTCATGTAACCTGGCTGTTAAAGCCCCTATTAAAAATTTTAATCACCATCCTTTGGGAGAAAAACTTTTCAGGCCACATACAAAAAAGAAATTTAAAAAAAAAAATCAGATCTATGTACTGAAACTTCTGCTGAGGCACAATTAGAAAACAATATCTGACAATATCTCAAACAACAACCCACCTTTTGAGGCTCACCAGTTTTGTGGCTCCATTAGGGTTCAGCTCTGAAACTGTGACAGGCTTCAGCAGTACCTGGTGCACATAACAATAACGGGAAAGACACCTACAAATATTCTGTGAAGCATAAAGGAAGAGCAATCCCAGAAACCAACACCTCAATAGACCCATTTTAGCACTCTAGTAGTTGGATGGTGGTGTCCCCTCTGTTCCTCACCTGGGAGGCAGCGCAAATCCCCATCCCTGCCAGAAACTGCTGCTTCTTTGCCAGCCAGGCTGCTGCCTGACCCTGGGAATGGCGCTTCCTCCCCATTATTGGCTCTTTGCTCTCCTGCCGCCACACCAGCACCTGCATCACCATGGCAGTCCCTCTCTGCCACATCTGTCGCCCCCCTTAATGTTTCACTTGCAGTGTTTACAGTTACATTCCTTCATTTGGAGGCTGCTGATAGGGAGGAAGGCAACAGTGAGTGGTCCATGGCCTTGGGTGGCAGGGACCCTTAGGCCACTGTTCTTGCGCTCAGCTAGGCAGAACCTGGCTTCTGAAAAACACCGTATGATGAGGAGATCATAGAATGATTGAATCATAGAATCATTTGGGTTGGAAGAGACATTTAAGGTCACCAAGTCCAACCATTAACCTAGCACTTCCAAGTTACCATGAAGCCATGTCCCTCAGCACTACATCTGCACCTCTTTCAAATACCTCCGGGGATGGCGACTCAACCACTTCCCTGGGCAGCCAAAATGCTGGATGGCAATTCCTCGCTTGCCAAGATGAAGCAAACGATTACCTTTGCATTTTGTACACGACACTACATCTCGGATCATCCGAGAGATAGAAACTATCCGTCAATTCCACAAATACTATTTTTTTTCACAGGTCTCCACAGCAGACCATTCCCGGCACTTTCAGGATGCACCACGGCACAGGCAGCACCGTGCAGCCTTCACAGGCAATCAAACCACAACGAGCTTATCAAGCCGCAGTTATCAAGTGGCTAGTAGTCGTGCAGGGTCCTTGGATCATTTGTCGTTCATGTAAAGTTAGCATTTCCTCTAATCTGCCTCATCTCGGTGACGCTGTGAGACAGCCGGGCTGCAAGTGATTGCTGCACCTGGGTGTGTCTCCGCGCTGCACAAAGGAGCCTCGCACAAAGGGGATTCTTTTTAGCAGAGAAAAGTCTAGGCAAACTAAAGGCAGGATTATTGAGCAGAAAGTATTGGCATTTTTTTGGTGCAAAATGGATCCTGAAAATGTATTTCAACAGCCCTCTGAGAGAGTAGTTTTCAATCAATAATTATAAAAAAAAAGAGCTATTAAAACTCAGATGAGCAATTCCCCGATACCATAATGCCTCTATTTTATTTTTCTAATTGTGTATTGGAATGACTGCTTGTAATGTGAAAACAGGTGGAAAAGTTAGACAAGCTGTCATTAGGAAGGGCTAAAAGCACAATATTTTTTTCAGTTTTTAGCAGCTTGTACCCAAGTTTGAATGAAGGGAGCAACGGTCTTACATCTCCTGCCTGCACATCTAGTATACTGGCTGGAATTAAACTTTTACATTGCAGATTTTCAAGAAGAAACAGCCTGATTTCCCATGTACCCATATCCTGTATAATGAAGGCTTCCATGCTGAGATTTATTTTGGTCATGATGGCTGATTTGTCCATTTCTGAATATCAGTAGGATGTTTGGGTGTTAGATACCACAGAAGTAGCACCCTTCCAATACTAGAACATGTTTAAGGAGACAGAATTTCTACTGAATGATACAAACGAGTTAGTTTGATTGCAAACTATGTAGTAGAGACATATAAATAGCTAGAAAACATTATGTCCTAGAAGAGTAATGAGAAGCTCAGAAAGACAACAAGACAATTGGAAAAGAACAGAGTGTCTCCATTACAAGGAGTAAGAACAGACTAAAGCTATTTAGCATGGGCAGTATGTAGCCAAATTGTGAAAGGCATGGGAAAAGTAGGTAGGGAAGAGTTGCTCTTTATACCTTCTAGCAGTAGCAGCTGGTAGCTACAGTGGTGGTGGCTACAGATGGTGGAACCATCCCTGGAGCTATTTAAAAAATGTGTAGATTAGTGCTGAGATATCCCAGTGGCAGCACACAAAAATAGCTTCCTAATGCTTGGGGCAGTTGGGGGTCTCCTCCTCCTCCTCCTCTCCTCTCCTCTCCTCTCCTCTCCTCTCCTCTCCTCTCCTCT
>VXBW01005592.1:299222-340042 GCA_013400375.1 Thinocorus orbignyianus | reverse complement strand
TCCTCTCCTCTCCTCTCCTCTCCTCTCTCCTCTTTTTTCTCTTCCTCCCTGTTGAAGAAGGGATGCAAAAAAAAAGTCAAACATTAGATTTTTCTTATATAATTTGCAGAAAACATTAAAAGGAATGGCACTAGAACAAAAAGTTTAATGAGTCACATCTCAAGTGCTTTACTTAATGTTTCCTTCCTTATAACATTGGAAGATCATTGGAGTAAGGAAGCTGAAGTTCCTGCATCTGAAACCTTGTATGTTCTTTTACTGGTTAATGCTGTACAAAGCCAGGGTCATGTTAACAACCTTGATTGTCTGGAGCCATTAATTCCACCAAAATCAATGCAGTCAGACCTATTAAAGCTTGACAATCACAAAAAAAAAATTGACCAAATCAGGAGGTGAATACATTGCAACAGAGTGGCACAACTTTCTCATTTGTGAAGAAAACTAAAGTTTGAGGGCAGAGATGTCTTTTCCTAAACTGTAATTCCTCAGCAAAGTCAGTGTAATGAGAGAAACAAGATACCTGGATCCATATGCCATGTTGTCTGTTAGAGATAGCTCTTCTGACAGGGTTACTTCCATGCTAAAGCAAAGAAGGAAAGCTTTGGGACTCCAGGCTTGGGACTCCACCAGTATTGGTCACCAGTGGGGATTAGGTAGTATCCACTCTGAACAGAGAAAACATCCTCACATCATTCATGAATGAGACCACTGTCTTGTTCCTTATAATTTTTTTACAGTGCTGTGAAGTGCAGCACTCAAATTTTAAAGAGAAACCATAGATTTAATAAATTAGGAAAGAATCTTTTAATGTAAAAAAAAAAAATAAGAATTGATCTGTTCGTATGAAATATAATGATGACAGAGGCTACCAGGAAGTCATTTGTCCATAAATAATTTTACTGAATAATTAAAATTACTTCATCTTACCTTTAAAAGCTGGAAGCATAATTGCTTCTTTTCCTTGGATTTAATATTAAGGTTTGATTTGAAAGGTGTTACTTCAGTGACTGAGTAGTACAATGACAAAATAAACCCAAATATCCCAGGAGATTCTTAAGGTCTGATTTAGTAAGATATTAGTTGATGGTATAAGTTTCCAAAACTATCTTCTGCACAGATGCTATTTTTAAGAATGAAAAAACCCCAAACTTCTGGGGCTAAAGCTGTGGGAATGAGGCCCTTTTCATGTCAAGGGTGATGTATGAACCGATAGCTCATGAAAGGTGAAGCTTTGACTAACTTATCAGACGTCTACCTTTAGAGTTATGGCTGGCTGAAGCCATTTGCCCAATTAATTTTACTGATGTCCTGGGCAGTCTGTGAGCTTGTTTTTGTTACCAGTGACAATATGGTCCGATTTGATGCCCTCAGACCAACGTAACTAAACAAATTAGCTTTCCATTCCAAAGCAAATGTAACCTAAAGCAAGCTGTGATTTATGTGAAAGAAATGCTGGCTGCGGCCCATGGGGTCTGCAGCTCTTACCTCTGGCCAAATTGCTTTTTGAAACCACACAGGAAAACTCTGAAGTTCAGCGAATTAGTAGTACTTACTACCAACAAAATAAATCCCTAGGGCTTGCGCGGGTACTGGCAAACGTATCAGACCATCCAAAAGTGCAGCTTTTTATGAAGTGTTCAAGTGGTGGTAGAGGTTCGTGTGCTGGGCAACCCGCTCTGTTCTGTGAGAGCAGCCAAGGTTGATTTTTCAGTGACACCATATATCATGCAATTAAAAACTCAAAAGACAGGTACCTAACTGAAAATGTGTCCATTTTGTTGGCGTCTGCTATCGAAGCAGAAATTATTTTGCCTTTGTATTTCAGTCCAAAACTCTTCCCTTTCCCTCTTTTCCCATTTAAGGGAAGTTCAGCATTTCCTCTGGAGGACCTTCCTGGCACCAGAAATGACACCAAAGGAGGAGTGCTATGAATTATGTTAGATTCATAACCAAATTCCCAGCTGAAAGAGGAACCTGAAGTGTAAGAACCGAGCACTCAGCGATGGTCCACACACCACCTCACTGTCCAGAATCCCTTGGATTCCTGGCTCAGAAGGTCCTTCCCAAACCAAAAGGGCCTGTGAAAGGTCTTCAGCCTCCCATGGGACAGTGGAGGTGAGTTGGAACCACCCAACAAGTGGGATCAGAGCCCACGCTGGTCTCACTGCACTACTAACTCAATTTAGTGCAACCTTGCCTCTGTCCTGGAGCACCTCTTTGAAGGTATCCACATGGTGGTAGGTGCTATAAAAGAAGGACAATAGCAATGTTAACTATGTGGAAGCACCACACTGCCTGTGCCTTTTCCTCTGTGGAGATCCAGCTGTGGGACTGTGTCCTTATAGCATAGAGAGTGAATGTCTCTTTATAGCACATGAGAAAAAGTGCTATTTCTAGAGCAGATAAGAGAAAAGTAAACAGTAAAAGAAAAAAGCCTCCCAAGAAACCCATTCAGTGGTGATCCTTGTGTACCATTGTGCTTCTCTTGTTCTGTTTTCTGTGTTTAATAGTCCCATAAATCTTTTGGTATATTCTCCTCAGACTATATCCATCCTTGCAGCATTTTTTTCCTTTAGGTTTCTATTTGCCATGTTTACTATTAATTCAGATTTGTGGTGCTGTTTATTTAATTGCAGATTGAGGAAACCCCAGGAATTGCTGGCGAAGGTTCCTCTGGCAGAGCCAAGGAGTGAAGAGTGAGGGGGGATGGGGTTACCCCTGGCTGTGGGGCTGCCTGGGTCAGCATCACCCTCTCCTGCCCAGACCTTCCAGACCTGAAATCAGAGGTGCAGGAAAGACCCTATATCCCATATCCGGAAGGTATCCAGAACTAGTGGATGGTGCTGAAGGTGAAGTTGTCAGGAGGGGACGCTGTGCCACAGGGACACTCCTGCAGGTCCCAGTGAGGCAGCAGAAGACACAGAGAGGGCTCTGCGTGTCTTGTCCTGGTGGCCCTTGAAGCAATGCGGGATAAATTCAGGATTTGTCTCAGACAGTGTGTGTTACTTGACAGGCAGAAGCTACTTTCCAGCATTTGTTTGGAGAGGGTGATGCTGGACAGTCTGTCAGTGTGCTACTGTGCCTCAGAGAGTAGAAGGTGGGAGGTTGATGTAGGATAAGGATTAATAAATAATTGACCACTCCATCTACAATCAAGTTTCTTCCCGTCATTCCATTTTGCCAGCTCTGTGTGATGCTGAGGTTGAGCCTAAGTAACAATGTAAACCAAGAAAGAAAAAAAAAAAAAAAAAAAAAAAAAAAAAAAAAAATANCCTGTTGTCTTTTTTTCATATTTCTAGAAAGGGAGAGGAAAGTAAAGGAATTCCTGCAGGACGCAGGGCTGCCTTTATTGCATATAGGAATGCAAACATATTTCAAAAAAATCACGTGGGCAAAGCTCTAATTCTTAGAGACTGTATTTCCACTCTTTAAGTTGCAACTCTACTTTTGAAAAAAAATCCCTTGTTGTTTTCTCTCATCACAAATAACTCTTCTAAAAACTGAGACCTGGTTCAGACTCAAAATGGGATTTGAGATCCCAGCTGATTTCTTTCTATTAACACTTTCATCCCAGCCATAAAGGTCTTGCAGGTTAAATCAGGCCTTTAAAATGACTCCTCTGTAATTCCATGTCTTACAATTCGGCCGTTCCCAATCATCCCTGTAACTCAACTGCCCTCCAAGGATTCACAGAGGAGTGACTGACTGGCATTGAGACTAGATAAATTACTCTGCTGATGGTGCCTAGGAGGTAATAAAATCCAGTTTAGTCTCTCAGAACTGGAAAGCCAACAAAGTCAGAAGGAGGAAATAGCAGTAAAAGCTGCATTTTGTCAAAAAGTCAGTTGAGTATGTGACTGTGAATACCTACAAGGGCAGTCTGTAGAAGAAGAGGATGCCATTTCTGCAGCCACCTTTAAACGCAGGCAAAAACTAGGAATAATGGATGATATCTCTATTGCATAGGACTGTACCTCATTAATTTTCTTTGTGACCAGAAGAATATTTATATAGCAGCTTCCAGCCAGGGAGCTCAAAAAGCTTTAAAAACTCCAATTAGTCTCACCTCTGAGTTTGGGCAATGTTATCTCTATTGTACAGATGGAAGGATGGTGACACGGGGAAGTTGTTTATCAAACGAGCACAACCAGCCTGTAGAGAAGGTAAAGCACAAGCCCTCAAATGCCTGCCCCCTGTTCCTGCACTTTGACCGTTCCTCTGTCAAAGAGTCTTAATGAGCTTTATATATGTATAGAAATATCAATGCATAATAATCTGCCTTTGCATTCTGAGGGAGGGCTAATAAATGTAAGAATAAGACATAAATCATTGATTAAAATGTCAGAAGTGATGAGAATAAAAGATTGCTCCTGCCTTTGCTGAATTACATATGCAAATTTGCATACACTACAAAATGAACATCTTTAAATGAATGAATTAGAATCTCATGTAGAAATGACTGAGCCATATTTGCATACAACATTTATTAGGAGGAGATGCGTTTATTTTTGGAATAAACAGGGAGATCAGATCTCTGGAATCTGCTGAAGCAGCCTGTGCTTACAGCTCATCAGAACACGCTGTCTCCCCTACTGGTGCCTGCAAACAAATACGAGTTGTGCCCTGAAAAAAAGTAACTGGCAGATTCAGGAAAACACTGACACATCCCAAACATTCACAGGAGTTTACTGCATTGTTTGTAGGCTGAATAAATTAAAGCCACTGACTTTTTCTTGATATTCTTTTATTTTCAGACACCCAGATGAGTAATTTAGCAGACTTTGAAGACACCATCAGGACAGGAGCATCCATATTTATTTGAGGCAAACTCCAGATGCTGTTAGCTGAAAGACAGAACAACTTTTCAGTGAGATCTGCCCTAAAGGTATTGATGCAATGCAAAAGTATTGGTACTGGAAAGCACAGCATACCGCATCTATATCTCCATCATCCAAAATTATCTGGTATAGAAAACTGTGGGGGAAAAAACAGCCTGTCTGAAATCTAAGTTACCTCATTCAATGTATTTATTCGGAAAATTGTACTTTTCATAAGATTTCATGAAGTACTGAGCCTTCTTTGAGGCTTTGTTTCACACACAGCTCCTTTGATTTAAAGGTGAGAGCAGTCAGTGCCTGCATTTTCAGCAATGCTCAGAACTACTCAAAGCATGAAAAAGTCTTTTTTAACCGGTTGTAGTTTAAGCACAAAGGAGAGAGAGGAGAGAAGGAGGAACCAGGTCAAATCTCTCCGAAGTCCCACCACCACGGGCATCCCACATGAGATCGATCACCTTCTTCCTTCAGCGCTGGTCACTTTGCAATGAAGAGCTGATGGAAGTACAACATCTCAGCCACATCTCCCTAGCACAGGGTCATTCCAGCTGCAATCCAGAGCTGTGTATATTAACCAAAACAATGGTTAATTTAAAAAAAAAAAAATTAAAAAGGACTTTTCTATTCACCTTACTGCTTTTTTTTTTCTGGAAAGTCTGATGGTTGTGTTAATAGCTTCCATTAGCAAGCACGGTCTGTGTCCAGCCCCCTTGCACAGGCAAGAGCTGGTAAAATCAGTGCCTTAAGAAAAGCGCAGCAGATATTTTGGGTGTTTCAGCGGACAGGCGAGCGCTGCGACCCTTGCCGGGGCTGGGGGACCCGGAGCCCTGAGCAGAAGAACCTGTTCCAAAAGGAATCTGGGAGTGCCCTCTAGGGGTACTGCCAAAAAACATCACCCCTTCCCGTACAGCTGGTCTCCTCCGGTACAGGCGACACACAAAGTGGTGACACTGTGGGAAATGTAATGTTCTAAATCTAACCTAGGCTTATCACCACGCTTCGGGGGTGTCCCATCACAACCCCTGGACGAGCATCCTCTGGCAGATACTCAGTTATTCAGTCACCCGGAGTCTGAACAGTCCACCCAGTACACGAGGCTTAGATGCCATGCAGCTGGTTTGCTCATCACGCTGGTAAAACCTGACCAGAGCCACCATCTGGGCACAGAGAGATGGAGAGAAATGACCTGCAGCTCCTCCAAGGGTCATAAAGCCACTCAAGGAAGTCCCTGAAGCCTTTAGGGATAGTGTGAACTACTTCGAGACAGCAATGCATGGCACCCAGGTAATTAAGTGAGAAGAAGAATGATAATGATTATAACTCTTACTGCAGTAAATGTCCACGTTTAATCATGACCACAGGAAAGACAGTGACAGTAATCTATCCAGTTTGGATCTGATAAGCAAAGATTTAGAGTTCAAGCATCATCCCCAAAGGTGAGCGCTAATATAATCCAGACATAATCCAACACCATCTAATTTAGAAGTAAGATTTAAAAGAAACATGCATTTTGCTTGCCAAAGACATTTTCCTCTGACATTCTCAGTTCTCAGAGACATAATACAACACAGATTGCCTTGGTACAAATGAATTTTGGACAGCTGGTTACATTATCAGTAGCACTACCTACCACATACCTCTTCAGAAACACTGTGGGTGAAAAGGAATGCTGTGGTATGGTGGACATTTGTACCCTTCCCATTGCTATGTCACTCTGAACTGTAGGACACATGACAGCATCCTGCATAAAGCAGGGTCACAAAACATGACCACGCCTCAGCAGAGCAACCATCTGGCTTCACATCCTAACTTCAGTTCACTCAGAGTTTGCTTTTAAAAGGCTCGAAGAGATATCCTCTCAGACACAGCAACCTTTCCTGTCTTAGCAATTCTGTCTTGCATTTGGCAAGCTCCAGCGTGTCAGTCCCTTCAAGCCCATAGCTGTTATTTGGAGAAACTAGTTTTTAAAAAAAGGAGAGCAAAGCACAGGTTGAGCAAGGAAAAGGGCAATGCTGCTCATTGCTGTGGCGCTCCAGTGGTTTGCTCATTACCTGGACACCTCTGTACAAGCCACTTGGCAAGCAAAGAGCAATAAAGTGCCTCCTGTTCTGGTTCCTTCACCTTCCAGGGAGCCAGTTTTAAACATATTAAACTTCAGAAACCTCACAGTTCAGTTCACTTATAAACAAGTATACTTGATTCCAAGTAAGAGGATTTGTTCCAGGTTTGATCCTAGTGGCGTCACTGGCTTTTCTAAAGAGTTTTTCAAGGCAAGGTGCAGCCTGAAGAGATCTCTCTGATCTTTTGTAATGAAATCACCTTTCACATTTTACTTCAGGTTAATCGAGCACCTATGGATTCCACCCTCCTCATTATAAATAGGATATGCTAATTCCTAGAACAGACCCAAACAGAACAAAAAACTTCCTCCACCAAGAGAAACTTCCTCTCAATCTATAAATCCATAAATAAATAATAAGAATAAAAAACACATCCAAACAGCTGCATTGAGTTTGCATAGCAAGGTTTTGGTAGCGGGGGGCTGCAGGTGTGGCTTCTGTGAGAAGTTGCTATAAGTTTCCCCATGATGAGCAGAGCCAATGTCAGCTGGCTCCAAGACAGACCTGCTGCTGGCAAAGGCCAAGCCCATCAGCGATGGTGGTAGTGCCTCTGGGATGACGTATTTAAGAAGGGGGGGAAAACCATGCACAACTTCAGCTGGAGAGAACAGTGAGAATATGTGATAAAAACAATTCTGCAGACACCAAGGTCAGTGAAGAAGGAGGGGGAGAAGGTGCTCCAGCTGCCAGAGCAGAGATTCCCCTGCTGATCATTGTGAAGACCACAACAAAGCAGGCTATCTCCCTCCAGCCCATAGACGTCCACGGTGGAGCAGATATCCACCTGCAGTCCCTGGAGGATCCCACACTGGAGTAGGTGGATGCCCAAAGAAGGCTGTAATCCCATGGGAGGCCCATGCTGGAGTAGGCTCCTGACAGGACTTGTGGCCCTGTGGGTAGGTCACTCACGCTGGAGCAATCTGTTCCTGAAGGACTCCACCCTGTTGGAGAAGTTCATGGAGAATTGTCCCTGGGTGGGATGTCACATTGGAGCAGGGGAAGAGTGTGCGGAGTCCTCCCCCTGTGGAGGAACAAGCAGCATATGAACTATCCACAGCCCCCATTCCTCGTTCTCCTGTGCTGCTCAAAGGAGAGGTGGGAGGAAGGCGTGTTAAAATTTAGGGTTTATTTCTCATTACCTTACTCAGATTGAATTATTAATAAATTAATTTTCCCCAAGTCAAGTCTGTTTTGCCCACAACAACAATTGCTGAGTGATCTCCCTGTCCTTACCCTCAACCCATGGGCCTTTCATTGTATTTTCTCTCTCCCTGTCCAGTTGAGAAGAGGAGTGATAGTCTTTAGCAGGTACCTGCCATCCAGCTACAGTCAACCCACCACAGCAATTTATCTTTTAAAGGCAATCATATTCCTGAAAATACAGGGTGCGCTGTTGTGCATACATTTTGGGGAGGAAACTGCACGTGCCAAAAGCAATTTCTCCATCTTTAAATACAATCTTGTAACGTTGGAGAGGTGCCAGTCATCCCGCTCATCATAATGGACTGAACATGTCCCTTGAGTCATTCCTCTCAAGTTAAGCTCTGGATGGATTTGTCCCTTTGTGTCCACTCATCAGGTTTTGCTCGACAGCTGCTAACAGGAGGGAGGGGAAGGAAATATTGGCAAATGTGTCAGAAAGTGGTCATATCTATCTGACCATTCTGAGACTGGATGTAATAAGTATTGACTTATTTTTTCTTCCTTTTGTATTTTGGTACTATTAGTTTAGCATTTTGTTACCATATAATTATTAGCAGAAAACCAGAATCAATATAAATACAGCCCTTCAGTTCTTAATTTTCTGTGTTATCTACACTCATTTGTGCATTGGCTTTGGATGCATGTTTTTTTTGTAAAAGTTTTCCGTTATCATTTCAAAAATGAAAAATAAAAATAATGAAAAAGCAAGTCCTACCCTATGATTCTAGAATTTTCTGGTAAATTCAGTAGGGAAGGCATTAGGTGTTAACAGTGAAGACCAGACTTTTGCTTAAGGAGCTTCATTCGCAGACTGGAAATCACAAACTGCTGTTTACTCCCTGGATTCATGCAAGATCCAGACTGATGGGAGATCCAGGAGATCCTGAAAAATAAGTGTTTCATAATGGAAGGAAGTTTCTTCAGAGACCTGTGTAAGGTGAAAACAAGTGAAAACTTTATGCAGTTTCTGTTGTCTTGGTTGTCTGTGCCTGAAACACAAAAGCTTTAAAACAAGTCCCAGTAGTGAGTACCACGTTTTCATTGTCAGGCAGAAACCCAGAATCTGGGTTGTGTTTGGGACACACAGGAGATTGACCAGTCTATCTCAGAGGGAGATTATTAGAGCTATAAAAAACTCAAAAGCCACAGACCTGTCACATTTCTTTACTCAAGTCTACACTCACCTTGAAATGCAGATGGTCAAAAGAACACTTTTGAGGTCTTGGTTTTCCCAAGCCATTCAAAACTTGCTATTATGACCAAATACGTGATAATAAACAATTTTAATACCAAAGAAACCCCTCTCAATATCCAGCTAGCCTTCTTGGAGAAGCTCTGATGAACCCTCCAGCTTGCACATACCAACCTCCTCTGTAAGAACAACCAATAACCAGAAGCCAGTCACATTTCTCCCTACATCCCCAAGATGCTCCTGTCCGCTAAGCTCTGAGAATCCCTAAACTATCAGAATCAGGCCCTCAGAGCAGTTGACAGTGTTTTTTTACACCACAGGGAGAGACAGAGGAGTTTGTACCTGACAGCCTCACAGTTAAATCTTGCTAGACTGGAGCTGTGGGTTTAAGATGAAGGGGGCTTTTGTCCCAGACCTCCTGCCTCCCATGTCATCACTCCAACAACAAACCACTGCTGAAAAGCAAACAGATCCTCTGACTGATTTTCATGGTCTAGGGGCCATGAAACAGCCAAAGAGAAACAATGATCTCTGCTAAACCTTTTTGAGAAATGGATGCACATTCTTAGCAGCAGGAAGGATTTCAAGATGGAAGTATCAGCCAATAGCCCTGAATGGACAACCTGGTGGTCTGGAAGGACGTGGCATCACTTTCTGAGTGACCATTAAATGATTTTTGGCACCATCCTATTGGATAATATGTCACCCCACCTAATCTTCAATTGTTTTCACAAAAAAAAAAATATGCTACATTTAGCTGCTGAACAGTCAGTGTCTAAATTTTGAACATCTGCAACAATACCACCAAACCTAGCAAGTAATTACAAGAGTTTCCCAAAGCCCTGAAACCTGAAAGCCCCTCTGTCAGCATCAGCTGTTCCATTAGTTTAATAGTCTGCACAGTGCCCTCAAGATCCTCAAATTACTGCCTTATATTTCTGCCTTGGCAACGTTGATGTATTTTGAGTGCTCCTTTGTCACCAAACCACTCTCCTCCTTCCAAAGAGAGATGTATGAAAACAGGAAATTCTCTTCTAAGGTTAAAAGCAAATGGTACAAATGGTCCATGAGATGAGAAACTTCCCCAGGAAGTTTCCCCTTTTGTGAACTACTGGAGTTTTTTTTATATTTACCATATTGTCAGCATAAATTAATGAAAGCACTGCAACATCTGAGCATTGTATAAAGTAGGGGCTGGTAGCTTAAAAAAGCAATTGCTCTTCAGTGTGAAACAGTAGGAGTCTACAGGCCATTTTAAAACTGCTTTCTGGACTTCCACTGTCCGTCATTACTAAATGTTCACAGTCCCAGAAAGAGTTTCTTTTGCCTTTACTATTCTTTTTATTATTATTATTTGCTTTGAAATTATAAAAAAATGTATTAAAAATTCTAAAAAAGCACATCCAAAACAAATACAAAGTGTGTTTAAGGTCTTCTGTCAGAAAATGTTTTAATTAGAAAAATTCCATGACTTGATACTGAAATGTCTTGCAGGAAGATTTTTCAATAACGTTTCTTCTCAGTTAATAAAACGTTTTCAAAAAGTTATAACATCTGTTGCAACATATTTGGTCTAGAATAATTTGATTCTATCATCAAGTTATTTAAGTCAGAAATTTTAAATTAAAAATAAAATTGTAAACGTTAGTCGTGCCAAACAAAACATTTGTCTATCTTGCTTTACAGGAAATTTTGAGGTTCTGCGGCTTCCACAGAAATGAAATGCCACTGGAATTTCTCACAGAAACAGGAACCTGTGTGCAGCTTTTGCTAAAGACTGCAGGCCCATAGTCAGCCCCATGGGAATTTGTTGTCCTCTCTTCTCCCTTCAGTGGCAGTGTTCTTCAAGTAACGTTATCTTGAAGACAATAGATTTGGAATTAAGGCAACATTTTGTCAGAAGGTGGTTTCCCCATGGAATATCCCTTTTCAGAGTTTCAGGATGGAGTTGACTACAAGGTAGGTTGGCTCCCACACTCCACACAGAGATACCTTAAGGTGCCTTCGGATGCCAGCTCACCTGAGTCCACAGCCTAATCAGGTGCAACAGGTGGGCAGATGCAACAGTGCTCCAAAGAGTCTGCTCCAGCTGAGGTAATGTGGATGGAGACAAGGAAGCATTTAGACGAGCCCATTTTGGTAGGACACCAATCTGCTTTGTGTCCTTTGGGCCAAGAGTCACAAGTTCTCAGCACTTCTTTGGGTCAAGTCACTCTGGTCTCCTTTGGGTCAAGAGCCACAAGTTCTCAGCAGAACCACTGCCCTCCTGTGAGGATGGGTTGATGCACTTTGTTCACCAGGCTGCAGTAAGGATCAATGGGTTTGTCCATAACCTTCACGTGTGAGTTGCCTTGACATTATCTGGAGCCTCGCAGCTTGCCTATGCATGGAAACTGCACAGGTTTAAGTTATTGTTGTTAAATCTGCATATTTCTCTATTAATGCGTGGATTAAAAGGGGTCCTACATTTAGCTTGTCACTCTTCAAAAATAAGGTCCTGTGTTTCTCTCAAAAATGTAGCATATAGAAAGAAACAATAACAAAGGGCCAAAAACAAAGAGGAACTTATTCTACCACCATCCGATGGTACAAATCCATGGCACATTTTGAAGGCTGTGCAGCTCAAGTCTTGTTAAGGAGATGAATGGAAAGGAAATGCGCTAAACCAGTCCTCATTTACAGACATTCATCTTGAACTACTACTTGCATGATGACCCGCAACTTCACTGATAATGTATATCATGCAATTAATCATTTACCTGACATTCTCATTCTCGTGTTTTCACATAATTATTCTCTCTATTTCTTGGAGGACTGGTATGGTACTACTATTCCATTTTGTCAGACCCAGCTTTTAGTCACTCAGGCCTTCAGCATTTCCCGCTCCCACGCTTCAGTGTCCAGCCTCACACACCAGGTCTGTGCAATCAGCTTCATGACATCCCTTCTCCATTTTAAAAGCCTTATTAATTACCATGTACGCTCATTTACAATAAAAAGGCCCAGATTTACACAGGAATCAAAGAAACTACTTCTGCTCACAGAGTATAATTAAATTGTGGTGTTTAATACCAGAGGATCTTACAAAGGCCAAAAGCCTAAATGAGCTCAGACGAGATTAGACAAATTCATGGAGGATGGTGCCATCAGTGCCTGTTGAATGCAGATTCAGAGGCCACTTCTATCTTAGAAATCCTCCAGGGTATCTGAAGGGAAGTGTCATGTTACGTGTACACAGCTATTTATGTGCTTTCTTTGACATCCAACTCCAGGCACTTTCATAAAGCAAATATTGGGCCAAATAAAGGGACCTTCTTCCCAGCGTGATGTCTCTCATGTCACTAAATTCTGTGCAGCAGGATGCACACACTGCTCATCTTGCTCATGAGCAACCAGACAAGAAAGGTGCAGTTTCCACTCCTTGAGCTGAATGGAGGCTTGGTTCAAATTTGAGAAAGAGTTGCCTTAAACAGCACTTGGAGGTTCTTGCAGTGCCCAGTCTCAAACCTCAGAAAAGCTGCACAGGAGCTAGGACTCAACACATTTCTCTGCTTTATCTCTCTGCTCAGAGCAGATGGAGTATGCAATAGGAGAAGGGATTACAAAACACAGAGGAGTGGAAGAAAATCCAACCAAGCTGCCCTACAGACATCCAGGGTCTTCAGTTTAATGCTACTAATCGTGGTATCACCAATTCAAACTAGATTCCTAACTTACAGACCCCCGTGAGCATGTAGAAGGTAACTGGCTTTAAGGAAACCAAAAGATCTCAGGTCCAGAGGCCTGTGCTCATGAGGAGTCTGGGGCCAGATTCTTTTCAGTGATGCCCAGCAACACGACAAGGGGCAATGGGCACAAACTGGAACACAGGAAGTTCTGTCTCAACAGAAGGAAAAATGTCTTTATTTTGAGGGTGGCAGAGCACTGGAACAGTCTGCCGAAAGAAGTTGTGGAGTCTCCTTCTCTGGAGATATTCAAAACCCTCCTGGACACATTACTGTCCAGCCTGCTCTGGGTGATCCTGCTTTGGCAGGTGGGTTGGACTAGATGATCTCCAAAGATCTCTTCCAACCCCTACCACCCCGTGATGAGCAGGATCAGACCCAGGGTTGGTACCTGCTGCTGGACATAGTTGACATCCTCCTCTCAGCCCAGTGCCCTGCATGCTGGTCACACCTTGCCCCACACCACCTGCTTGGGAAAACACCTGTAGTATAGGCTGGTCTCCCAGCACAGAGGAGAGCCAGCCCAGCCTTTCCTTTTCTAGCCATCCATTTGTATCTTGATAGCATCAATCGTTGCTCTACAGCAACATCTTTTCTTCTCAGGAACATGTCACTGTGTCACCTTTTCACCTGCAACTTTCTCCACTTTGGCAAAAGCTCTGTATTTGAAGTTTAAAATTTTGGTATTTCATCTTGGCAGCTTTGCCGTCCTATACAGAAAATATGCTACCCTTTTTTGATCCCAAGTCTTGTATCTCTAGCTGGAGCCCTAAATCCAACTTATAGTAATAAATAATAATAATCAATATATACGGTATGCTTTCTTTCATATTCTCATGTATAAATTGTCCATGTCCCTTAAGAATTGGTGTGGGAAAATGTATTCTGTAGCATTCCTCATAACAAAATAGTTACAGCCTATTCTACATACTAAGAATTCAGCGAGACACAGCAAGAAATCAATAAAAACACAAATTGCTCCATCAATACGTACATTCATTTATACTCTTCAAGGTTATCTTTGCTATGCCAGCACAGAGACACATTTTCTCCATATATAGCCATGCATATTAAACTAGGCAAGAGAGAACGGAACGGAAACAAAAGCTATCAGTACAAATCTAATCTAGCTGGCGTGCACGTTCAAAGACTTTAGAGTTGCTTTTCCCCTCTGTTCAGAAAGCAGTCTGAAATCCGGGCACATTAGCTGACACTGATTCTCTTCCATTCCCTTCAAAATCATCTCCTCCCAAGGCAGGTATCTTTAGTCATATAAAAAATCTCCAGATTTGCCTTATGTGTACATCATTCTAGTGACTGATATAGTATCTACAAACAGGACTCCTTTTGCGTTGGTTGAATGGGTTATGATCAATGAACTGATGGGTTAAGTTATGGCCAGTGGTCATCCATGTCAAAGGAGAAGAAAGAACACACACATGACTCTCTTTTGGGCAATTCCTGTACATGGCCTTGTGATGAAACCCGCCAAGACCCCACAAAGCTTACATCTTTCCTGACGTTCCCATTCATAGGTTATGAAGCTGTTCATTTCAAAGCAGAACCGGGCCTGTTAGGCACAAAATCCAATTTGGCCAACATGGAGCTTTAGGTCCAGAAGGGTTTATATTCCTAGACAAAAGTGGAAAAATACTGGGGAAGATGTGAGGAAGGACCTGCCTGAGGTACAGACTTTAAAAGAGGAAGGTAGTGACAGGGAAAGGGTTTTTTTGGCATGAGGGCTCTGATACAGGCTGATTGTAGCAGGGGATACCTTTTTTTGCCCGTAACAGTCAGTCATTGCAGAGAAACAGCATTTCAAGAGATCGCATTGGTGAATACGTGCACTGCTGGTCTGGCATGTTATTAATACTGTGCACAATAATATGCTACCTAGTTGCAGAATTCTTACAGCACTGTTATTGCACAGTTCAATCCAAGTTTGACTTGCCAGGCCAGTGTCATTGGTATCTTTCTGTTCTGCCCAGTCCTCATGCAGCATCTTGCCTCTTATTTCCAGTGTGTTTATTATTATATGCGTATTTTCTGCAAGGTCAAGCTGAACATGCACCTTCCCATAGGAGCTGAACATTACATTGTATATGGCGGATATTCATTATTTTTGTAGGTTGTTCTACGTGGTGTGCCCAAGGAGAGAAAATGAGCCTTGAAACAGCACAGAAAGAGCTGCTTTCTTGACGTTACTTTCCTGATGCCGAGTGTGAGCGTAACAGATGTTCTTTTTGCTCTCATTCATCACTGTTGAGAACACGAAGGCATAGATGTGAATTTATTTGATATGTTCTGGGCATCTCAAATATTAATGTAGAATCAGTCATATGCTACTGGAGAGTGTGTCTCACGGACTAGTTCTTCTGTTTCTGACTAGATTTCCATGCTGGATTCTCCTGGAACTTATGACTTGATCCAGATGTTCTTCTCAGAACCTGCATCATTCTTTATTTTCCTTTTCCCATCAAGCAGGCCATGAGCTTGAGTCTCCTACTTCTCAGATGAAAGCTTCATAAAAGGCCTTGCCAACACTATGCAAGAGAGTAAGATGAAAGTTTGTATTCTTGGAAAGCATCTCACTGCTTTGGAAACACCTGAATACATCTCTTTGGCAACACTGAGTTCAAATCCGCCTCTCAGTTCCTCTGAATGTGAGGTGCACTTTTATTGCTCCTTGCTTTAAATACCTGTACAGGGAAACTTTTCTCCAAGCTTTACCTGGTGAAACCTCAGCAAATCTTGCAAGCGGTGCCAGAAGTCAGTGCCAGAGAACCCAGACATTCGTATCTCATAGGAGATGCACAACAGCAGAGTCTTAAAACCATAGAAACTTTGTGTGCTGGAATAGCTAAACAGAACAGTGAGCAAACTTGTTTGTTTCCCTCTCAGGAGGCTGAAAGCAAACTTCACAAGTGTTTTCCCCTACATGGGGTGTCTCAGCAATACATGTGTTGTTATGATTTTTGCCCGGTCCATGTTCAATATGGAAATGACAGTCCTGCAATTTTTGTAATCATCTCACAATCTGTCTCTGGATTTCAGCATTTAAGCAGACAGGGGCCCTCTAATGCCCCATGATTAGCTCTGATTGTGAAACTCCTTCCATAACAAAATGATAAAAGTGATCAATCACCTTAACAATAGTTAATAGCTCTTATCCAAAGCCATAATAATCCCACTCTGCAGTTTGACTATTGCAAGCTATTACCCTATCAGCCCAGCCTTGTGTCTGAAGCACCACTGCTATCTCTTGTCTAGCAGCCTGAAAGGACATCTTATCTCATGGTCTCACGTGCTTCTTTCCACCTTCCTCCTCTACCCCTGCACTATCATTCCTGCTCCTCTTTGACTCCCAGCCAACATCCTAAAATCTCAGTTAGCTCCCCAGGGAGGCTCTCACAGGAAGTCTCTCGTCCTTGAGGCCACCTCTTGCTGCCTGGCAATTGTGTTGGTTTTTTTTCCTCATCATATATCACATCGGTACCAGACCCTTCCTTTTCGCATCTGCCCTTTTTCCTAGCAAAATGGAAAAATTGTAGAAGTCCTTAAACATGTTATCTCTCGGCATCTGCACGCCAATAAAGAACAGAAAAATTAGCTTGTGTCATAAGTATGGTCCCACTGATCTTCATGCCAGACCTAAAAGCCTGCAGTGGAGCAGACACAACCTGTAGCATCTCATTGAAGGGTGCAGGCAAGCAGCAACTCTACTTTTTCCAGCCCATCTCCTGCCTCCCTCAAGGAACAAGCAATTACTGACGATACCCCAACTTAGGAAAGAGGAGAGATCATTCTACTAAACTGTGTCTACCTCTCTGGTGTGCCTCAAACCTATTGCTGCTCATTTCTAGTTAAACTCAGCTGAGTTCATTGAATGTTAAAGGACCTAGTAATTTTTTCTGGGTGTGAGATAAAACTTTCTGAGAGAGTGAAGACAAAGTTGAGGGGGTTGGTGGAATATGAAGACATTACACATTTCCATGTAGAAGCAAATCCAGTTAGGCAGCACACATCACCATTTGTAGTACCAGAAAAGAGTCATCTTCCTTACGGTGGACTCAGAGAGCATCAAGATCTCCAGTATCCTGTAACTGTGTGTTCATTATCAGGATCTGCACATGTGCTAAGACATGCTCCTATTTTGCACAGGTCTGTAATTTCATTAGTAAAGGCAGGCAGGGCACCCGTGACACCAATCTGGGGACAGAGTGAATTTTCAGTTAACATTCCTCAATCACTTTTCTGCACATTTATCACTGTGAGCTAGTCCAGCCCACTGGCCATCTGCAGAGGTGAACTCATGAAATAAAAAAAAAAAAAGGAATTAGCAGCTGAGATAAGACTTCTTCTCTATAAAATTTGGAGAGCCGCACAGACCTCTGTCCTGAGACAAAGAAGTAAAGGGCACCATGGACTTGGGGGAGGTCTGTAACCCAGACCGTGGAATGAACAAGGAGCACACACAGTCTCCCAAGGCTTGAACAGCAGTGGAGCTTCGAAGTATGCTCTCATTTAATATATTTTCATTAAGTAATTAATTAAATAATAGCCAGAAAGGGCAATAAAATTATCACCTCATCAGTTCTGTAACACAGGTAGGATCATAAACAAGGCAGAGATAGGACAGAATGACTGTGAAAGAGGAGACAAATTTCTCAATCAAGACAAGGGAAAAACTGGGTGTAGGGTGGCAGGGGTGTTGCTGAACTCCCCCCATGACTTGGTCCTCTGGGCACCTGTAATGATCTAGCACAGTCAGCAGCTCCTCAGCCATTTCCCAAAATGACATGATGTGTGGTGAGCAAACCCTTTTTCACTAAGGGAGTTTCCCAGCCGGCACTAGCACATCACAGACAGAGCATCTTCGGCAGTGTCTGCGTTTCCAAAGGTGTCACTCTCTCAGAAGCAGACTTCAGCTTTCACACCCTTTTTTAACATATCAGTAAGTAGCCACAGCTTCTTTTTTCCCCTGCAATGCCCAGAAATTGTATTCGCTCCAGAGGGATGCTTCACTTACTCTGTGTTTCAACAGAAACAACTACACTGAGAGAGGTGCCCACCTTGGAGGTGTTAGATGGGGGATAAATAGGTTTATTCAGATTTAGTCTTGGGCTTCTGCCTCCTTGCCTACCCTCTGGAAGACCCCCTCAAATTCTTATCAAATAGATTTAGTCTTTTTACAATTTAGTAACTGTAGTTCTTATTACATGTTTTTAAGTCATAGATCCTTCCACATTTGGCACATCTGCAAATCCTTTTTTCTTAATTTATTATTTGCTTATACATTTAGTTCACACACTCCCTAGGTAGAGATAAGCTTTCCACTGTAAGCCCCGACATTTCCAACTCATTTCCTACTGCCTGTGGATGTTATCTTCATGATAATATCTGCGTTTTCTGGACCCACACCAGCTTGTCTACCTGCATCCAACTTAAAATTCATAAAAGTTCCATTTGATTTCAAGCTAATACTCCATTCATCTTCTGCAGCAGTGTCCATTGTTCAAAGAAGGAATTGCTCTGAGCTAGTGATGCTGTTGTCATCTTCTTTGTCCATGCTGTGCACACTCTGCTGGCGTATGCAGTCTTGCAAAGTAACATAATCCATTTCAATTTTGCATATCTTCCCAAATATCAGGCATTATCTTTGCTTACATTTGCTTTCAGTGCATCTCTATAGGCTATTTTTGTTGGCCATGACTTTCTGCCACTCTATTTTCATCTAATATTCTGGATTGCCCTTACCAGCCACAGTGTCACCTCATGTAGCCTCCATAAGAAAAAATACAGTTTTGGTTACTGCTTTTCAGAAATGTTATTTTCTTCACCAGAGATTAATTCTGACTTCTCAAGTGATCATTCGTATGAATATTTTGCCCCAGATTCTTGTTATGATCTTGTCTCTTACTCCAGACTTTGGACCCCAGGACTGGATTCTTGGCCTTAAATGAGCCACAAACTATGCTTCTCTTTTTTGAGTCTTGGACTTCTAGATATAGATATAGAGAGGTATGTATGCACATACCCTTGCATGTGTATACGTGTGTATGTGCATTATATATATATTTATCTATAGAATGTCAGCAATGCTAGCAAGGTGTTCTTCTTCTGTGTGATGTGTTTCATCACTTCCCAGCAATGTCTCCAAAAGAGTTAAATGAAAACCATT
Organism: Thinocorus orbignyianus; assembly: GCA_013400375.1. NCBI lineage: Eukaryota > Metazoa > Chordata > Aves > Ciconiiformes > Thinocoridae > Thinocorus > Thinocorus orbignyianus. Next base: position 320,786 of record VXBW01005592.1, on the reverse strand, counting down.
AGGCACACCAGCTGCCTTACATTCAAGTGTTGCCAGAAACAAAATTGCTTTCTGATTATCTTCTTGTTTGCCGGTATACATACTGTGTGGATGGTGGAGTGAGATGGAAACCATCTCCAATAGCCTGCTGCACTGTTGAGGAGTTTCAACTTTTAACGTTCAACTTCCAGCCTTTTTCTCAGGATATTTTCTCAGCTCCTTCTCCTCCTACTGCCTGATGTCATTAGGTAGCCACGCAGATCCAAAAAAGCCTAAGACATGCACTTCATTCAGTAACTGATTTTACCTGATCAGCAGCAGATACTGCTGCTGCAGAACAGCTGGTGTGAGCCAGCTCAGGCTGAAAGGTATGGTTCCCTGCAGCTTGAACCCCACCGAGCTTCTCACTTAAGCAAGATGATCGTGATGCTGTCGTGTGACCTCATGAGGCAGAATTTCCTTTTTAAACCCTGGAGCCCAGAAAAGCCGGTCACAGTGAGGCATTACCGGCCATCCCTGAGGTCAGAGAGTGCTTTCCTGGGCCAGCAAACACTTAGAAACCAGAGAGCTCAGACCAGTCCCTTCCATGCTCAGGGCGTGGGGAGATCACGATATCCTGCACCACATAACATTTTCATTCCCACAGATCAGGTGAACTTAGGTCTGTATCTGCCAGGGACATGGAAAAACACAGCAAATTTGGGCAGGGCTAGAAAAAAGCAAGAACTTGTACTTACAGTCCATCCTGACCAGACCCAGGGACTGTCTGGGGAACACCACTGCTGCAAACTGCTAATTGAGGAAGGGGTTTGCACACAGGGATGGGTGTCGGCTGACAGTGAGCCACAAAGCAGCGACACCAGGCACCAGTTTCACTTCTCAGCATCTCCCTTCCTCACTTTGCTGTTGTCTTGCTTTTCTCTGGGCTAACTTGACCTCCTGGCTGACTGGCAAGATTGAAAGATTGTGAGGGACAAAGAAGCCCTGCTTATGTTTGTCCTGCCTTTGCCACAAGTGCTGATCAAATGAATACACCATAAAAGAGAGAGCTCCAGCTTAGGCAACAGTTTCAGAACCAAGGGATTCCAGGAAATACAAGTGATTCAGCTAGATTATAGACACAGCCAAGAACATCAGAAAAGTCAAGAGCTTGCTGTTTACAAGCTGATATAGAGAAGACAATGGAAACATCTGTTCCCTGCAAGAATACTGCAGCCAAATGGCTTCCTCCACCAAAAGTTTAAGAGATGCAACAACATAAAACCTGTGGCCAAGATTGGGCTGGTGCAGGGAGTCATACACATTTCCCAAACGGAGTGGTTTATGAGACACTCAAAATTACTTGACTAGTAGTCCTCAGACTACAAAATCACAGACACCTCATCTTCATAGAATCATAGAGTGGTTTGGGTTGGAAGGGACCTTAAAGATCGTCAAATTCCAACCTCCCTGCAATGGGCAGGGACACCTCCCACTGGAGCAGGTTGCTCAAAGCCCCATCCAGCCTGGCCTTCAACACTTCCAGGGATGGGGCATCCACAGTTTCTCTGAGCAACCTGTTCCAGTGCCTCATCACCCTCACAGGAAAGCATTTCTTTCAAATACCTAAATCTAAATCTCCCCTCTTTCAGATAACAATCATTACTCCTTGTCCTATCGCTACACTCCCTGGCCCTGTCTTGAACAACCCCAACTGTGAACACACTCTGCTCCAGAGCTGCTCTGACATGTGATGCCCTTCCAGAACTTCCCAAAATATGCGCCACAAGAGTAACTATAAGAATTCACCATCTCCAGAGGATTTATCCTTATTGCAGTGATCCTTCCACTTTGCTCTAAATCCACCCTCTTATTCTCAATAACAAAGGCCACATGGGACACTGGGCCCTGGATGATTGTGCTGGGACTAATTCTTTTTTCTTTTTTTTTTTCATTATTTTTCATTATTTCATATCTGAGGCAATATGGGTTTTAGTCTGAGCAGATCTTATTTAATCAAACTTCTCAACAATGTCATTCATAGTAATGACAGTCTGGTGGGAACTGGCAGCATCCTGAATTAAATCAAGTAGTATATAAACATAACCAAGGTATTCTCAAAGTAAATACAACTAACCATTTTAAAATGGCAACTGGCTTCTGCTTTTTAATTGGGGTGACATTTTGCAAGGCCATTCCTTGGCAAGTTTCATATATTTCCATTCAGTTCTGCTTTTCTTATTTGTGTAGTGTTACCAAGGCATATATGAAATACATTTCAAAGTACAGATATCAGCTCATTTACAGCTAATTATAATAGGCAAGTGGTGCAGTAAATGGAACACCCGATTTTCTCCCCTCTTTTTTTTCCTTTTGGTTGAAGCTTTTGTGATGTTCTCCAGGTGACTCCCATGCATAATGTAACACTAGCAATGCTGTTTGCATAATAAGCTATTTTCTACCACAGAAGCAGAAACATTTTATCACTATAGAGAAGGCTTGGATTATGAATACATTTTCATATAAGTTGATTTATGTGAAAATTACCAATAAATGCATTCTAGCCATAAGTAAAATGTTTGTTCCTACTTTAAGGAGTAGGATTATTTGAAACTTAGGGGGAGGGGAAATGCATATCCCACCAAGGGAAATTATTTTATTAATGTGATTCAAATGTCAGAGCTTGCAGTCACTTTCCAAGGTATGGAGATCCCTCAGTTTCCTCCAGTAAAGTCAAGGAGAGTAGAAAATGCTCAACACTAGGCAGAAGTGCTCTGCGTCTGACCAGGTGAACCACTAGTTCTATGGCATTTAATGCAATATGGACACCAAACCAAGATGGCACCTTCTGCAGTCTCCAAAAATTGTTGTTTGCTGGCCTCTTGTTTGAAATGCATATACGTTTTCATATTATGAGGTAACACATGTCCTTAATAGTCTTTATTCTTAACATACTCATTTGAATTAGAGCAACATTCTCTATGGGACCAGCTCTGGAGCCTCACCTGCCTGCCAGCGCTACAGCCACAGGACTAGGAAGCCTAGGTCCAGTCCAGCAAATGCAACACCTCCATGCACTCATCATACCCACGCTGCAGCAAGTGGAGCAAGGGGGTTAAAAAAATCTCCACGTGGCCCTACACCCGTTTTGAGATCGGCGCAGGATCACAGCTCCCGTGTCTGGTCACAGATGAGATGTGACCTAGATGCATATAAAGCACCAGCACCAGTCTCAAAACTGACACCCTTGAGACTGAGCTGGTGCCCTTTGAAGCCAGCAAAATAGAGGGCTTTGAATCCAGCCATTTGCATTGGAGGGTGTCCCAGAACCAATTAATTGCGATTGCCATTGCAAGCGCATTTTTGGTGGGCTAGGGGAAAGAGGCATTCCTCAGGAAGTGCTGGACCTGCTTCTATTCAACAAGGAGCTGATCCTGCAAAAGCACTTGCTGTAAGCAAGCCCTGGACCTCCTGAACCCGTGGGGACCTGGGCAGAGCTGCCTGACACAGCAAGGCTCTGTCCCAGAGGAGCAGATCAAGTCTCTACCTTTGAAACAATGAAAAAACGTACACCTGAGTTTTTCAAAGCAGCACGCCACTCAGATCTCCTGCTACTGTGAATCAAGGTGGTTTATTGACACCAAAGGAGTTCTGATGATTTACATGAGCTGAATGTCTGATCCAATGCTGGTGATCAAGATTATTTCTGCCTAATAGAGACAACTCACAGGAGAAAACTTTTCGTCCAATACGTCGATGGCCCTCAACTCTACAAAATTAAAAGGCTAACACTTTAGTTTTGCGGGATGGGGAGGGGGGCAATGGACTGCTGCAAATGAACAGCACATAAGAGTACAAAAGCACATTTTTTGTTCAAATTTCATTCTGTAGTTGTAAACACTGCTTAATGTCATAATTTTCCTGCAGATTTTGAAAGCTTTTGCAAAAAAACACTCTGTAGAAATCCATTGATTTCACTTCCACTGTACCACAGAGGCTGGTATGCATTTTTTTTCCAAATTTTCTTTTTTTTTTTTCTAAATGTCTTCCAGTTTTACTAATTAACTTCCTTCTCTTTTCCCTGCAGACCTGCCTGTGAGGAAGAGCACTGTTCAGCAAACAGCCTTGAGCGCTACACGCCGTTCTTCAGTTCAGTGGTTGAGAAAACACTGTGACTCCTTTGCAGGTAGCATGGGATCTCAGTGGGAAGCTGAGCCCTCTGCAGAGCACTCAGACCCACGCCGCTTGCCATCCAAGCCCTTGTTGACGGCAGGGTACACAGAGCACTATCTTTGTGTGAGATCTGACAAAACTGCTGCCCTGGGTTGCCTCCAGGCGAAATCCAGCATCATTCATTCCCACTCTTTGCTGCTGAGAAGTGCCTGTACTTACCTCTGCTTCTCATTTACATTTGCTATTAGGGTCACCTTATGGAGCCCAGCTCGCTGCATTTCTCGCAGGAGTGAGGGATGTTTTGTGTTAAAAGGTAAACTAAACTCTTTTCCAAAGGAGGATAATTCTCTGGTGGTGTGGTTTAACCCCAGCCAGCAACTAGGACCACGCAGACACTCACTCACCTCCCCAGTTTGGATGAGGGAGAGCTCTGAAAGAGTAAAAGTGAGAAAAATTCCACAGTGGAGATAAAGACAGGTCAATGGGTAAAGTAAAAGCCACACACATGAGCAAAGCAGACCAAGGAATTAATTTACAGCAGGTGGATGTTCAGCCATGCCCAGGACAGTAGAGCTCCATCACACACGGTGGTTACTTGGGAAGACAAAACACCCTAACTCCAAACATCCCTCCCTTCCTTCTTCTTCCCCCAGCTTTACATACTAAGCATGATGTCACATGGCACAGAATATCCCTTGGTTCAGTTGGGGTCAGCTGTCCCAGCTGTGTCCCCTCCCAAATTCTTGTGCCCCTCCACCCTACTCGCTGGTGGGCTGGTGTGAGGAGCAGAAAAGGTCTCAGCTGTTTAGCAACAACTTAAACCACCAGTGTGCTATCAATTCCATTTCTCATTCTAAATTCAAAACACTAGAATTGCACCAGCAGCTAGCAGGAAAGTTAACTCCATCCCAGCTGAAAACATGACATCTGGACACACCTGAGTCCCAGCCCCCCTGTGTGACCAGGACAGGGTTGCTGTGCCCTGAAGCCCACTGCTTTGCTAGCCAGCTCCTCACCATCCGCCCAGGAGCGTGAGTCATCCAGCCTCTGCCGCTCGTGACTCATGTAATAGTTTTCAGGCCATCTCAGGTGAGCATTGCCAGCCACGTATTTTGGCTCAACATCTCTTTTTATGGGTACTGCAAATCCTTGAAAGCCTCTCCCGAATGGTGTCTCCATGTTCCTGCCATGTACTCTTCCTGCCCTCACCACAGATGATTTCTGCCCTCCATCCTACTTGGTAGCTGTTCCTTCACACCCAGGAGACTGGCTAATACCACTAGGTGCTGTGGCAGCTCCATTGGCCCCAGCTGTGGTCACTGAGCCAAAATCTCTGATGTGATGAAGAAGCAGCACAGGTTACCCAACCGCAGACACGCCAGGCTCTCCAGGTAGCAGGTACCACCGAGAAGTCCTGAAAAAGGTCCCTCATTCATCACTGAAGCCGGGGCTCTCACCTTGAGGGGTCTGTTTCAATTCTCCTGGTCCTACTCCTCTGAACAACAACCACTGATGTTAATTCACAAAGTAATGCTGACCCCTCGGTCCTTGTATTTTCAATTTAAAAACATTTAAAACTACACTTATTTTACTACCGTTAAATAAATTTGTGTCTCTAAGATAGTAACTATTACTGCTGCTGGAGCATGGATTCAAGAAATTAAACTAATTCATATTCAGATGAGATGGTGTGGAGATTAAAGGTGGGAAGCAAGCTACAGTGTAGGGGTGTTAGATCATGCATTCTTAGTTACACATTTACTGTATCTATAACGGCTCGCTTTTCTATTTTAAATCTTACTAAGTGGAGACTATTTAAATGTACTGCTGTAGTAATAAAGAAAAGGTCAACTCAATGTCTGTCTTGGCCATTAATCAATCTTTCCCATACTTTCTAATTATCTTGATTGCCTGACTGAATGAAGCGTGGGACACTGATCATCTATATGTTCCTCAGTTATCTCTGCTCTTGGTACCTTTTTGGTTTTGGAGACCAGAGAAGGCATTTTCATTGGCAACTTTTTTTTAAAAAGACCCCCAGCATCTCCCTTTGATAACCAACTCCTTTTCTGCCTTATCTCCCACCATTTTCTGCTGCAATTTTGCAGGCTGTTCCCTATAAAATTTTGAAGTGTCTTTAATCATCTCAGGCAGCAATTTTGTGTTGTTTTTTTTCCTCTCCTTTTCAGTAATCTGGGATTCCCAGCATTATTCTATCTCTCTCTGATTATGAATTGTAGCTTTTTATTTTAGAGAGAGCTTAATGCAATGCAATAACACACAAACACAGGAACAAATTATAGACATGAAAAGATTAGATTTATATTTTTTTTATAGTGATAATTCCATTTTACTCCTGGGTGTCACTACCCATGAGGGACCCCAGAACTTCAGCAAGAGCATCCAGATAGCTCGTTACCAAGACACTCGGGGCTGCACAGCAGGTCTCCATCCCCAGGTGACAGAAAGGGCCTTGTGGAAAGAGTGTGGCAGGGGACAGGCAGCGGTAGATCCAGCTCAGGGACTAGAAATGCGTGTAACAAGTGTCATACAGAAAGGGGCAAATGTGTAGCTCCTGTAGGAGCACTGGGAGATTGTTTGGTGTCAGTTCTGCTGTAAAGAAAGCACCAGGGAGACAGGAGACCTGCAAGGATGGAAACCTCATCTCAATTCCTCTGTACTGAATTCACTGGGAGTTTAGGACATCCAAAGAATGCAGAATGGGATCCTTTGGAAGTGTTTCTCACCCCCTTCAATTATCTCTACAGCTCGATTGAATGAGTCATGCAACCCAGCTCCTTCAGATATCCACGAGTGCCAGCCAAACAAAGTATATTCAAGCCATGACTAGGTTTTGCGTGGCTTTTTGGTTGGGTGGGTGGGTTTTTTCCCCTCTTCATAAATAGCCTGAGAAAAAATGCATTGTTTGAAATCTTTGGCCAGTAATTTTTGCAACTTCCACAGAGCCTACAATTTGCCCAAGGAGCTTTTGGTGAGCACTGTCTTCCTCCAACACTGCATCAGTGGGCAGGTGTCCCCCACAGCCTTCCAGCCAGAGGCATCAGCAACCTCTGCAAACCTTATCCCTCACTAGAATTAGTTGGTGTGAGACTCAGGTGCTCCAACCATATCCCAGAAGCCTGGATCAGGCTCCCAGAAACCCAGAGTGGGTTTCTGCAGAAAAAATGTAAAAAACTTTCTGATGTAAAAAATGGAGTTGCAATATTGCTGGTGATGAGACTCCTACTTTTTCCTGGTGCAAATACTGTGTTACCAGAGACAACTCCAGCTGTTAACATCCTCATTCTTTACACATTACCTCAAACTCAGGGTAATTTCCCCAGCAACTCAGGGGCAGTGGGCTGAAGCTGGAGGAACCGAAACCCACCACACTCACCAAGCCAGGGCTAAGTGAGCTGGGACCTCCCCAAAGAAGGTATCACCCTGGGTCCTGAAAGGCATCAGCTGAGGTTCCTGAAGAGTCTCAACCATTTCCTCTTCACTTTGCCACACTTTATTGGCAGAACCAATCCACAGGGATGTTTGAGTAGATCCAGCTGCTCAGCCTACCCTGCTGTCTAACTCTTGGTGCTTCCCCTCTCTGTAGTTCTCTCTCCCTTCTAGAGAGCCTGCCAACTGGATATTTTTTTCCTTTTTGTTTTTTGTGTGCATTTGGAGCCAGGTACTGATTTTGTACACTGCAGAACCACACCAGCAGCACTTGTGATACCTCACTAGAGCTCACCCCGACAAATGGTGCACACTACTAGAAATAAATAGTACAGTCAGGTTAGCACGGGTTAAGGAACATTACCGTTACATGACTTCGTCTCATTTCCTAGTCTTCCAAAGATAATCCCATAGTGATGAATGAATCAGTACCTCTAATGGAGAATTACTAGCCACCAAATCACAAACTTTAGTTTCAGTAATAGCACATTCAGGCAATATTTACATGACAAATAAGAAAAACCTCTGACAGAAGAATCTTTCATGTACTTGTCTGGTTTTATCACTCAGCTCACAGTTTTATCTTGCATTTAATCATATTGCCCTTCATCTGCCATCCAGTAGCCAAGGTACTAAAATAGCCTTAATCTCTCTGTATCTCATTACAATGTGAGACTATGGTTTTGCAAAACTTTCTGTTAAGTATGATATATCTCAGCTGCATAAAATACATGCCCAAAATGCATACAGTACATGGAATAGTACTATAAATTCTAGGACAATCTTAAAAGCAAAAGCACTGGATAAAACGATGCAGAAAATATCCAGTGATGGGTAGGTAAAGTGTTATTAATATATCATAAAGGCAAATGAAAAATATCAAATGCAATCTCATTTAATAAAGAACACAGAGAAATACATATCAGTGGGTCTGATGGCATAAGACTTACTTTGAAGATTGCATCCTTCCTTCCTGAGAGCTTATAATAAAGGGCTCCATGACATCTGTTTAGGGCAAGCATAACTGTGGAGAAATCCCTTTGTTTCCTTTTTAATCTCTAAATCTGTAGCCACTATGACATAACATATTTCCAGGCAAGCACAACACCACGCAATAAGTCAACAATATTTATAAAGATTGCTATTTACTTGATTAACTCCTCATCAGCTTTAGGCTATAGATATTCAGTACTGCATAGCACTAGGTCCTTAATTGGATGTGATTGTTGTCACACCTTGGTGTTAAATTTACTCTTCACCTGCCTGGCATTTACAAGTGGAAATCCCTTTAGGCAAATGTATGTGTGAATATCTAATTATTATTATTGCTGTTATTTTAGCCCTAGCCTGATGGAGATTTACACTCTGAAGAGTAGCAAGTGGCACTGTGGAAGTCTCTGGAATGACTGAATTTGGGCTGTAATATTATACTGCAGTAGCTGGCGATTTATTAGTTACACATTCCATTTGCTTACACCACTTTCTGTATATTTTAAGATCTCTGCTTTTAAGTGTCTCTAAGACCCCTGTTGTTTCAATTACTTGTCACTGTGGCCTGAGGTATCATTACTAGGCTGAGGATAATAAACAACTCCTCCTATTTCTGTTGCTAGAGCTGTGACTAACTTAGCATGATCAAGAAGCAGCACAGGATGGAGAAGTGAGTGCCATATGGTAGGTGGATGATCCTAAATCACATTCTGCTCCGCCAGCTTTGTTATGTGGTCTTGGGCAAACCTCTAAACCATACTTTTTGGAAGAGCTGAGCACTATATAAGCCCACAACATACATTGACTACACAAGATCTCATTGTGGTTTTGAAATTACACATCCTCTGCAGTTTCTTTGTTGCAACAGAGCTGAGGTCTGGCGCTAGAAATAGCAGGAGTCTATTTAATGTCGCAAATTTAGAAATGCAACATTGATGGATTAAGCATCGGAGTAATTTTATTTGCATTACAGTCTGGGGCTGGATGTCAGTGCACATTCCAATGGGGATAGCTTCAATGCTTAGAGTTTGAGATGTTTGTCTTCTCACATCAAGTCCTAGTGCTTGAACGCTTGGAAACTCCCCCGCAACTCTACTGCTGCAATCAAGGTCTGGATACAGCTTCATCTGGTTCTTCCCATGAATGTCTTATTAACACTTCTTTATTTTCTCACAGACAGCACTAACATTTGAGCCATTTAACACAGAATTTGGGCCATGTAACTTCACTAATTTATTACAACCAGTTTTGTCCTATTGTTGTAAAACAAGTCCTAGTCTACAAGAACTGTGCCAACCCTGAAGAATGCAACTGTTCAGAGTTCTATCTCATCTCTGTCTGTACATCATCTAGCCTAAGTCAATTTTAAGGGCAAAGAATTATGTCATCTTTTATTTGCTTACAATGCCACAGAAGTTATATACTGAGAGCTCTTTCCTTTATGGAGGAGCAGAAAAAGCACTCTGTAAACTCGAAGCTCATACAGAATCCTGCTGTTAACATTCCTGCAATCTTTCAGCTAATTTGTTCCCATTAAGTGTAATGTTACAGAGAAAAACTGCTTTGCAAACATTTAATGGCTTCTATCGGTCTGAACAAATGAATCCATAAGTTCCTGCCTGTTTAAATATCTGTTTTTCTTTTTTCTTTTTTTTTTTCACCTGATGTACAAAAGAAACAGTCTGTGGTTCCTTCTCCTGCAGGTGAAAGATTGTGAGGTCTCAGGCATTTGAATGTTGCTCCTTTTTCTGGGGTTTTGTGGACAGAGACCAACTTGCAGGTTCAGACTGCAGGCACAACTGCAATGGCACAGAGCAGAGGACAGGTGCTGGGGACACCTCTTGCTTCCAATCATGTCCACCCTCCACGGCAGCTGTCTTCCACAGGTCTGTCCCCAGAGGGAACATCAGCCAGCAGAACTGAGTGTTGAACAGCTCCAGGGTCCTTAATTTGGAAGGAAATTCTGCTGTGCAAGATGGGAACAGTCCACAGAGAACTCACACAGGTCCCCATGGCTGGACTGTGAGCAGACCAAGGCTGCTGAGCTCTCCAGGAACAGTAGCTTCTGGTGGCCGGGTCTCTCATGGAGGTAAAAAGATTGATGGCCTCTTGTCTATCCATTACTGGAATGGTTAGTCTCCAATTTTGGAAAGAAAATAAGTACTTTGGAAGGAAGAGAAGTAGTCTTCTTAGCAACTACCTAGAATCACCCTTAACTATGGAACCAGTACATAAAACTTGACTAACTACAGAGCCATGGTTAACTTCAAATTCAATAATAGGTATCAGCTGCACACAATCAGCACTTTGTGTCCTTAGCACAAGATTCTAATTCCTCTCACACTTCCTTTTCCCCTCCCTGCTTGAAAGTCCTATTGTATGAGCCACTGTAGCATGGCAGATGTAAGCATCAAGCTTGTTTTTCCCCATGTACAGAAAATTAACTCCTCCCTCGATAAAGATAGACCAGCTTTTTTATTTGGTACCTCATCCAGATGTAATCTTGAGATGCTACAGACAGAGCAGCATTACAGATGGTTACAGACATTTTGCAGAACACAAAATTAACAATTCAGGTCTTTTAAAATGAAAATCGACACTGGTTTTATATTGCTCTATCTGCAAAGGCATGAAGAACCTCAGACTTCAGAGGGAATAAAAATCATCACTCATATGTTTCCTAAAATGCCATTAATTTCCCCAAAATAACCTTTGTGTATGCATAATCTTCTAATTGTAGATTATTTGGTGTTAATTATACATAATACCTTGCTGTCTGTCAAGACTTGCTCAAAATCTAATTCCCTGAACTAACATTTCTTGATCTTTAAGTATGTAAAATACTGACTTCTAGACCCAACGAAGAGTGAAATAATAGACCTTAAAACTGCCAGTGGAACAACACTGTCATTTCAGGCCTGTCAGGGAGAGAAGGAAGGACTGTTCTACATTTTAGGGAAAGAAAGGACCATTTCTCTAGCAACTCAGTGAGTTTTTAGCAACAATTGTTTAAAGAGCCTCATTAGCATAAGAAAAAGGCTCCTGGTAGAAATGAATTAGCAGTCACATAACCTGTGAAGCAGGCAGATAATATATGCAAGGTAAATGGAATCTATTGTGAATATGGTCTATCACATGGCTGTCATCTCCACCTGCATTTTCTTTCTGACATACACACCCATGTCACAGGAAAACAGCCCCACTCAGGTTCCCCAAATATATGCGGAACAGAGCCTGTACCTGGAAAATGTGTCCCCTACTACGCCCCTTTGGGCGCGTTTGATCCAGAGCTCCCAGGTATGGCCACCATCACTGGTTGGCCCACCAAGGGCACTGGATTGCAGCAATCTCATAACCAGCACCTCTGGCACCTGAGTCGGGAGAAAAGACACTGAGGCACAGGTACCTGCTCCTCAAACTACCAGGAAATATGAAGAAGGATTCAGTTGTCCTCCACTCAGTGCTTCAAACACCCAGGTCTACAGATTTAAGGTAAGATCCTGCTTGATTGAGGAGCAGTGAGCAGGAATGGAGTCTTACAGGGACAGGCCTGCAAAGTTTTTAGGTTGGTATCACTGGGTTATTTATGTGCACAGAAAAGTCTCTGGTAAAGAGTGGTTCAGAGGATGGGGTTCTCAGCTGGTTCTCATCTTCCCAAGACCAAGTGGTCACACTCACCTTCCATTTCATTGTGGCAAGGATCCTAAATGCAGGTATTACTGTTGTTGTCTTCATTGTCATCATCATCATTAATTTGTACAGAAACATATAAACAACCAGCAGCTGCTACTCTTTTGAAACCATGGTAAAGAGTGGTTGGTTGGAGAAAGAACAGGGAAAAAAAATTAAATTAGTTTTTCCCAGGTAGATCCTGCCAGCAAACAGCCACCAACAATTTAGTGATTTCTTGACATGGACTTGGTACACTTAACTCACATGTAACAGTCAACAATGGCTCTGTCCTCTACACATTTCTCTGATGTCTTTTGGATGCATCATACTTTGGACTTCCTCAACAATCTATGTTGGTGAGTTCATGTGTCTTGCATGTAAAATAACCTTGTTTTAAAGGTGATTGAGTGAATGTCCCCCAGCTTTTACAGCAGAAGGAATAGTGAATCATCATTCTTTATTTGCCTCTTCCACACTGCTCATGGTTTTATAACCCCTTGTTATAACCCCTTTCAGATATCCCTTTTCCAGACCGATGAGTCCACATTTATTTTGGAATCTTTTCGGATGGAGGTTTAGAGAAATCTAGCTGGGTCCTGCCTAATTCACCTCACACTTTGCAAGATGAAAAAAATGTAGATATTATACTGTATAATCCGAGAAATAATATTTGATCATGTAATTAGACTGTATCATAGGCAAATGCACTAGGGAACGGAGTTAATGTTGCATGTACAACCTTAATTTTATTTCCTGACTTTTAAATGCCGAATTAGGCAACTTTAACATTTTCTTAATGCAATTTTTGTATGGAATATTATATAGCCTATTACATATGCATGCATATTGAAATATGGAATACATTAGGCTGTAGCACACAGATTGTGGCGCACATCTGAGTACTAGATGTCGGCACTAGTCTTGGCTGGCACAGAGTTACACAGGTCATTCCAGAGTCGTGCTCTCAATGCATTTTTGACTCTTTATATACTTTATATAAATCTTACAGAGTAGTGATAGAGAGAATTATCTTAAGAATATATTTTTTTAATTTATTTGATCCTGCTTTTTACAGCCCCCTCCGTACAAAACTAGCCTTATTCAAATATTAAGACTTCAGTAACTTAAAAGTACATTCTTAGAAGCTCTAAAAACTATGAAAATGTAAAAGAACACCATAAAAACATAAAATAATTTTCCAAACATAATGATAGCACGGCTCTACTTCCTGATCTCTGCAGACCTCCCTGGGTATGAAGACAGTACAATCGAAAGCTAAGAATCTCCCTTTTCAAGTGGGAAGTGTAAGAAGTCCTTTTCTAGCTACAAAGAACTATAAGATGATTGACTTCAAGGCTGACTTGTAAAGGATTAGACACTGTCCTTTCTGCATCTTGTCCTGCACTGTAATGTCAGGATATCTCTGAAGCTATGTGGCAATTTTAGGGTTTAGAAGAAATCCTCTGCAGAGACATATTGCTGAACAAACTGCAGGGAAGATGATTGGATGAACCCGAATACAGGATTGATTGATGTAGCCAGTCTGAATAATTCAATATTCAGTCATCAAATGTAAAATAAAACACATCACACATGTTGTCATGAATGTGTGACACACAAGGGTGCTGTCGGACATGGGGTTTTCTTTCCCTGGTCAAAGACATCTAATACGTGTCAGGATTACAAAAGGTTAATATCATATGACAGGAGCAAGAAATCTACTGTCTTCAGAGGTTACTGTTGAAGAATGTCACCATGGACTGGATGGAACATACCATTAATAAATCATAGCAGTGTTCTTCCAATAGACTAAGTGATTTTTGAAAAGGGCAAAAAAAAAAAAAAATCAAATAACATATTCAGCTAACAGGATTTGATCAGCCGATCATCTAGTGAATATTAAAAAAGCTGATCTGATGAATAAATTATTCAGTGGAAGCCAGCACAATTAACAAATTATGTATCTGCTGAACAACAGTTAAACCGTTCAGCATATATATAATTAAATATTTATTAATACATATTTATAAATAGTTCTTACACATTTTTTTGTTTCATCCAGGTGAATAAAAACTCTCAACTCTTTCTTTCTTTCTTCTGAGGAAAGTGGAAATAGTCTGTCTTCAGAAAGCCTGATCTCAGGTCAGCATCTCAGGGAAGCCAGCTTCATTTGCATTTTTAATCAGATGCCTATGTAAGCCAACAGGTAAAGTCTTAACTGTGCAAGTGTCAGATTTTAATGTTTAGTTTTCCAGTTTTATGGATGTGGTTGTGTCTTTGTGTCTGTAAGACAATGTAAAGAAAGATCAGCAATGTCTGTGCTCATGCTTTGGCCAGATGTATTTGGGCAATATATTTTCTTCCAAACCTGGACAGACAGCTATCTTTCTTGGTACTTCAGTTTCCAGGAGCCACTGTCTCTTGCTTTCATACATATATATAGCCTGAAAAGAACAGCTAGAGAAGCTAACACCTTTTTTTTTGGAAAGTAAGGTTTCCTCCATCATTAACAGAGCTGATCAGACAGGATTTCTATCCCAGCAAAAGAGAATTACAGTAACAATAGTATTTAAAAAAAAAAATAAAAGGGGTTGGAGTACTACAGAGACAAAATCAAAAACCAGACACAAAAAAACACCCCACAGCCCTTTTTTACTTAGCAAGTTAAATCCTACAGAAGTGAAATGGATGTTTGTGGAAGGAGAGCAAGAAGCACTGTCTTCCTTGAAGACCCATTTTCCTACCAGCTGGGAAGAAGATTTTCATAAATTTTTAAAAGTTAGTCCAGATTAAAATAACGTGAATTATGTAACTCCTGATCTCCTTTACTGTAAAGGTGGCAGAATCAGCACCAAAACCTGTTGGTTGGTAGCTGATATAAGATTTCCTCAGTTATAAATGAAGAGGTTCAGGGACAGAGCATTAAATAAAGTTAACTCTCACCTCTCTTTTGACATCTATGGGCAAGTCTCTCTCCTGTTTTAAGATGTAAACTCATTGTCACATAGAAAAGAAACAAAAATATAATAGCATGCATGCTGAATAACAGCCAGGACATGAAGAGATTCTCATGACACAGTAACCACAAAAATAAAGCTGATAGATAGAGGTGTTTGGGGTTTTATCATATTATTATCTGAGACAACAATACACATGCCCACATACACATTTTTTTCCCCCCAGATTTTTACTTGTTTATGCATTTAAACAAGTAAAAGCATACAGTTTTACAGATTGTCACTTCTTTGAAGTGCTGTTCTGAGATCACCTCTTGATGTCTTTTGGGTGTAACTCATCTGTGCATGGAGGGTCAGAGGCACATGGTGCATGAGGTGAATTTCAGCCTCTGAAAAGGCAACACCTGTACATTTACCATTGAACAAACACGGTTTCACCTGTTTATTTTATTTTCTAAGCAGATGCAGCTTGCAATGGACACGTTCCCAGGCACAAAGTCTTCCAGAGTGACAGAATTCCTTCTCACCTGAAAGCACAGCAGTCTTCTGGCCCTGCTCCCACAAAATTGTGCCTTTACATATTGTTGTCCTTTTTTTTTTTCCCCATTTCTTTTAATGTGGCATTCAGTTCAGTTTGTGTTCCAGAGATTTTAGCACCTTCCCTGACCAAGTCTTTTTTTGCTCCACCACCCCGTGCGCAATGGAGGTCTTGGGAGGTTCCAGGTTTTTCCCATTGCTTTCCTCTGGGCTGTAAGTAATGATTTTGTCCCCCTACCAGGACAGCTTTTTTGGGATCTCCCAGAGGATTACCAGTGTTACTTGAAGAAGTCCTTGAACTCTGTATTCAAGAATGAGCTCTTAAGTTGTCATGACATAATGTACACTTTTAGGGGCTGCTTGAGGGTGGAAGAGTGATGAAGGCAAACGGCAGGGAAGATTTTACACCCTTCAGTTCCTAATAGGCTCTCTTTAAAGCCGGGAAAGGCATCTAATCTGGGGTGAAGCCTATCTTCAGCAAAGAATCAGGTGTCATTCCCAGGCTTCCAGCACCGGTGGTATCTCCAGGCATCTGTCAGGCCTGTGTTTTTCATCAAATTAAGCCTAGTTGGCTCTCTGCTTGGCAGATGCCGCATGGCTGATCGTGTATATCCTGTTGTGTTCGAACCGCAGTCAGGTGCCCCATCTAGATGAGTTTAAGGAAGATTCTGCTTCCAGCTGTTTTCCCCCATCCATCCCATCCGTATTTTAACCGCAAGTGATGTGCACAGCTTGCCTGACAAAACCTGACAGGATTTCTGAACAGCCGCCAAACTGTAGAGGTGCTGAGCCCCAGCATAACACTTGAATGAAATTATTAATAACATCTCTGCTTGGGGAAACCAGCTTTTTCTGCTCTAATTGAGTTCTAGCTCTATGTGACTTCTTGCGTCCCACAAGGGCCACCTGCATCACCGAGGGAAGGGCAAGAAAGAGCAGAAGCAGTGAGAGTCACACAGGTTTGGCAAAACAGCTGCACCCCAACCTATGGAGCATCGTCCCTCCCCTTCAGGATGCCACCAGCAGACCTTCTGAGGTGCTGCTCTCGAAATGTTGAGTGTTGGAAGGTGACATCTAAACGTTACAAAGAACAATGAATTGTTATCGAGCAACTCCACACTACCTGGTGCTGGCTAAGATGAGGGCATCGAGAGCGGGCAAGGGATAGGGCAGGAGTTCATGTTCCAGAGAGGTGAAGCTGTTCAAAATCACTCCAACACAGCCAGTGAAGCTTTTTTAGGGCAGGTCGAAGTTTGGAATATGTTTTGTTATCTGTTTTATCCATGACGTATTTCTAAAAAAATTCTCAGCAACAAGTACCCTACACTATTTCTCCCTCTTAAAATTGCTTTATGTAAGCTATCTTTAATTAAAATTAGCTTTTCCATGTGTCCACAACCGATTCTTTAAAATATTAATAATTTTCCCTACATTGGGTATCAAAGCCATTACTTTTTCCTGTGTGTCCCTTAACTATATTTAAATAATTCATTTATCCATTTTCCAGCCCTCAGGGAGACCAGTTTTTTTCTTTTTCTTTTTCTTTTTCTTTTTTTTTTTTTTTTTACACATTGTGATCCCATTTAATACACAGGATATTTCCTCCTCCTAAGTTACAGGGTATTTTCTTTCTTGCCAGTGTTTACTTAGCACAAGAATCCAGTTAGCTACCATTTTATTAAGACACAAACGTAGCATGGAAATACATGTCTGCCCTTTCCACTGCTCATCAATCTTGCACTAATTAGAAAGACAAAAATATTTTTAAACCAATTAATGTCACTGAGAAACATCCCAGTAATTCTCAAAATACAATGCAACTGTGATAGATACATTTCAATTATTTCAAAGCATTTTCAGAGAGCACTGAGTAAGCACGAGGGAAAAGCAGGGGCTTTCCTTGGCTGGTGGATCTCCGACATAGGATGTGGGTTAAGGTTTAAGCGAGACCAGAGGTTCATGTTCTCCCTCAAAAAGCTCCTGAGTCACCTGATTAAAGTGCAACCTTGACAAATATGCACAGCGTTGTCTCTCACAGTTGGAATCACCAAAGAGGCTAAAAACAGCACCATGCGCTGCATAATCTCTAACCTCAGGGGACAACAAAAACAGAGAATTGCTGTGTCAATCTCATTTCCTTGTTAGGCTCATTATCATAAATGCAGGCCTTTGGTTTTGAATGCCACACTTCAATAACATTTACCTATCAACAGCTGCTGAAATATTGAATTCCACAGTCATCTTTTCCTTTTGATGCTTTCCCTTTTGTTTCTTTATCCATAAACATGAGCAACTGAGCTAAGCTTAAATTAACTAGCTGGGGTTAAATGTTTAGGGCAGCAAATTATGGCTAGCCTGCTTGCAGAGTGGTTTAGATTACAGGGGAGAGTTGCCAATCTTAGCTCTCATCATGCACTCCAAATGTGCAGAGCAATATTGGCAGTTCATGGCCAAATCCTGCACGCTTTAGTTATCGCAGGAGCACTGCTCCCATGAATAAGTGGAGCAAGATTTAGCCCCCGCTTGGAAGATAGAGATGAATCACACTTTTATTCTTTGAGTACCTCACAGTACCTTCAACACAGGCATGTGCAGTGATTGATAGCCTGTGTCTAGATTGGGTATTTTTCTATATACTGACAAATATTCTCTTTGCAGTGATTTCTAGGAGCAGAGGAGTATACACTGCAGCAATGTTGGGTTTCTTATTTTTCGTTGTGCCCTTTGTCTTTGTTTTGATTAGGTTTTTTTTCCAAGGGTCAGTTACTTCCCATCCTTTTTCCGCTCAGAGTGCTCTGAAATAATCCTGTTACAGATCTCCAGCCCTTAGCATCAGTAAAACAGTGGAAACTTGCATCGGTAAACAGGTAGGGAAAGACACAACCTTCGCTTCAGGGTCAAATCCCAAGTGGTCGCACAGTCTGAGCGAAATTAAGGTGTTTGGCTTGCTTGAAATGAGCTGCTGCTATCAGCTAAGTCGCTTTTTTTTTCCTTTTTTACTTGATGAAAGCAAGGGCTATGCCTTAACTGTTTTAATCCAGTGTGCAACTAAAATGTGACTGTAATTCAGAGATAAAATGCTCAGTTAATAATAATTGCATGGCTACATGCTGTTGCTCACGAGTCCAGCCGGGTGCTGCAGGGTGTGCCATGGGGAGCAGCCACGCAAGGCGGGCAGCCCACACCAGCTCGTAGCAGCTACAGCCACATCTCCCCATACTTGGACACCACCACTTCACCCAGGTTGCCACTTTGCCAGTCTAAGGCCACAACTCCTCAACTGGGAAGCCACATTAGACCTCCCGCAAAAGCAACTGCACACCTGTACAGAGTGAAATGGTGCTCCCCAAAAAAGAGACATCCCAGAACACCAAAGGTGGGACCACCAGGGTTTAACACTCTTGCTCCACAGGACTGGGCTGCAGGAACCACTCAAGTTAGGTGCAACACACAGCCTTTTGGCCATGGAACCAGAGGACCTTCTCTGAAAGCCAGGCAAAGGTTCATAGTAGGAAAGTGAAGGGAAATAAAATCCAGCACAATTTTTAGGCCTACACAGCCAGAAGAATCATGGAGAGCAGAGCAGAGGAAAAGCCAAGACTTCATGAAGGCATCTGGTAGTCCAGTGCCAAAAACCTCAACAGAAAGAAATTCAGTGCATGAGGTATGTACCCCATCTTCCTCCTGCATGAGGTCCCTGTGTTGTCCAAAAAGTGTTGCCTGGTGTGTAACAAGCCAATTCTCACACACACAGGAGAGATATTGCATTTATTCAGGGCCCAGTGGATTTCCATGAACCAAGCCCATCTAGTGCCAGTTTCCTCGTTATATTTATACACAAAAGTTACATGGTAGGACACTCCCAGTTACAATGATTGGTTAGTTACTTACATAGAATTATAATATCTGCTGTGCCTTCCCTTCAATCACTGCACACGTGTGGAGGAAGGGTCTTCACCTGGGTCTTCACCTTGACCCATAGGTGTGGGTTTTAGTATTATAAAGTACACCTAGACTGCGGTTTTCATTGCCAAGTTGACCTTGTTTGCAGAAACATCTTGATTAGCTGTTCATTTAAGGTCTTGGTGTCCCAGGAAGATCAAATAATTACATTACAGATGTTCCTTCAAACAGTTCCCTCTGATCCTCCCCTTAACAACTATCTAGCAACTATCTACAATCATCCTTAACTATGGAGCCAGTACATAAAACTTGACTAACTACAAAGCTGTGGTTAACCTTAAATTCAATGATAGATATGACCCACCTCATTGCAGTGGCTTTGGACACAGTTAACCCCAAATCTCTCTTCATGACCATGGAGACCCAGCATCCACCTGATGAGCTGCAGGGACCTCGGATAAAGAAGGCAGCTTGGAGGACATGACCTGTCAACCACAGTTTTCTCTCTTGGTTCATATGAGGCTCATGTGGTGGTTTCCTCCACCAGAAGCAGAGGGGGAGGCCAAAGAGCAATGAATGATCTTCTAGGAATGTAGCAGACACCTGAGCGGGTAATTTTGTTGATTTATTTGATCTCATTTGAATCTAACTATTACGGGCCCACTATCAACTTTATACAACTTTCTTACAGTTCTGACCTCAGACAGCTGCTGTCTGCAGCTGTGGTAGAGGCCAGTCAGATGAGGCAGGTGTCCCTGCCCATGGCAGGGGGGTTGGAATTTGATGATCTTCAAGGTCCCTTCCAACTCTAACCATTCTATGATTCTATGACAACGTGGAGGACAAGGACCTGACCAACTGTTGACCAAATGATGGCCTTTGCACCCGTTCTTTAGCAGCTCGCTGACACTGAACCATGGCAGCTTATCATCTAAACATTTAATTTCTGAGTGGGAGTAGGGTTTCTCTCACATTTATTTCCAGTCTCTCTTTTTGCATCACAGTACAATACTTTTTTTTTAAAGTGCAGGCAATCAAAGAGCCAGTCACAAAACAAAAAGACTTATGATTGATTTTGCTTAAGTAAAATAGTGATTTCTATTACAGTAGCCTTTACTTAGAGGCTTTTGGCTGCTAGAAGGAATCGATTTATCCTACTTGTCAAAAAAATCAAAAATCAGAAAGAGCCCAGCTCCTTCTACACCCTGCATGGAAGAAATGCCAAGCTTGTGGAAGTTAGCTCCACTTTGCTGCAGGAGAGGGGCTGAAGACCATGGGAGTTAATTACATCAGTAAAGAAGGGTGGCTTTTCATTTTCAGCAAGCTCGTCTCCGACTAAATAAATAAAGCTGAAATGGGAGAGCGATGACCACAATAAGTAGCCGAAACTCCACGTGATGACAGAGGAATGATTTCCCACCGCCGCTGCTTAAATATAACTAAGGTGTTCTGTAATTTTACTTCCAAAAGCCAGAGGGCTTATTGTAATCCTGATAAATTATAGCAGCAGAAGCAGGAGAGAAGTGGGACAGAAGAAGGGAAATGCTAATGCGAAATATAAAATTGCCTTGCAGAAAAGAATGGGGAGAGCGAGCGAGCGGTTTGTTATCGTTTATTCTTCCTCAACATATCATTCAGTTTCAGCTGTCTCCCATCTCACCCCCATCTCCACCATTTCTCAGAAGCGTCTCTCGATGGCATCTCATTCTCTTCCTGTCTTTCACCGACGTTTCATTATTTCTTAACTGTCCCCGAAAGGGTCTGGGCAGGAGGCGGAGGAGGGGGGATGGAGAGGGACCGGTTCCTCCCCTTCCCCCCCCGACGTGTCCGCCTTATTTAAGCAGTTTGCAAAAAAGCGAGGAGGGGGCTGGGGGGGGGGGGGAAGAAGGACGGTGCAAATAATGTTAAATGTGATTAATCTCCC
>VXBW01005592.1:226313-298298 GCA_013400375.1 Thinocorus orbignyianus | reverse complement strand
GGATAAAGTTGCCGGTTGGCATTGCCCCCTCCCTCGGCGAGCTGGGGTGGGTAGGGGGGGGATGGTGGCCACCCCCGGAGCCGTCGGGGCAGGCGCTGGCGAGTTACCGGGGCACCTGCGGGAGCGCCGTCGGCGGGGATGGGGAGGACGGGGCGGGNGGGAGCGTAGCCCCGGTCCAGTAGCGGCTGGGGAAGGCGACAGGCTGGGGGCTGGCTGCCGGAGGGAGCTGCCGGTAATGGAGAGGCTGCTGTTGACAGAGGTGGCGATTTTTTAACAGAAAGAAAACAGATCGGCTGCTCGCCTGAGCTGTTTTCCTGAGATGCAGCGAGGACAGGGAGATCAGATTATTTTACAATTATTTTTTTTATTATTTTTCTTTAAAGGTGTAAGATATCGAGATGCTGAAGGCATATCTTTCTTCTAGTGATGGCTTGGAGTTAAAAACCACGTAGATCTTGATATGCAACCTAAATTTGGCATCAGGAAATGGGAAATTGCATCTTTAAGCAGAGTACAATCAAAAATGAATTACAATAAATCCTATATAATTGCATAGGTCATTCTCTTTAATGAGATTTTATTAACCTGACTGTCAAGCTTTTGAGTCAGGCAGATATTTTATCTTCTTCAACTGATAAAAGTGTCAGCTATAAACCACCATATAAATATTCATAAATCTACACATCTGTGGCAGCCTATCAGCATCATTCTTTTGGACATTAAAAGCATTCTAATTACTTTCTGTCTAGCAGAGCTGAAATGCTGCCTGTTATAGTATGTGCTTGGCAGGCATGATTGCTTTTGTTTGCCATCACAAATAGCAGCATCCTATTTTATATACTGATGGTCCAGAATATATTCAGGGTTTGACTGAACAGGATGAATATTATGAAGCACCATCTGGTTTTGATAACATCGGGTATATTAACTCATCTGTTAATTTTTGACACATCATTGATTTATTTATTTAGAAAAATTGGATCCTGTTTTGGTATGTTGCTGTTTGCCTTTGTAACAAATGTGATGACATTTCCTTACTAAACAGGGAGATATGCTAGTTAATAGGATATATGGCTGTGTTTTAATGCCTGTTTTCCCTCAGAAGCAGCCGTGTACTGGATGAATTTATCCTGCCTTGTTACAAATAATTCAAGTACTTCACCAAAAAAGTTTAATACTTGAATAGATTAGCCTGAAAATTTAGGGCTCTGACACATAGTCCTGTGATCTGTGGCAGAAGGTCATTTTTTCTTGAAATATTTCTTATTTTAAATGCCCAGAAGATGGTATTTCAGTTGTTTGGGGGGTTTTGGTTTTGTTTTTTGTGGCCCACAATCAAAACACTGATGATGATCGATACGACATCTACACTTCTTTACAGAAGTGTATTACGCCGTGGAAAATGCTCAGCTGTCTGGTAGATGATATGCAAGGCTATATCCACAGCAAAGCCCTCTGGGCCTTGATGGACAGAAGTTTGGACTTTCTCCTACCCCTGTAGGCTGTCCTAAGCAGGAGCTGGAGCAGTTTTCAGTTTGTCATCTCTTTCAGTGCTGTGTTGAAAAAGGTAGTGAAGTAACTGCACTGAAGTTCTGTGAAGTCCCCATCCTATCACCTACACATCCAGGCTTTACTTTTACTTTAGGTTCCTATATGGGTCCCAACGGACCATTCTCTCAGCTACGAGTGAAGTACCAAGTAAAACAGAACAGGAGAAAACAAACCAAAAACTTGCTACGTTGTGCCAAACAGGGATTTTGTACAATTTGTTACCAGAGACTGATAAAGCACGCAGCAAGGTTTAGACCTCTTGGGTATGGTAAACCCTGAGGAACAGGTACTTTGAGTACTTATCCTTCCTGCTCTGGGATGGAGAAACACCAGGCGCCTTGTGTTGGAGGAGCCGTAGCACCATAAGCTGAGCAGGGAGCTGTTGGGGGCAAACTAGTTGGGACCTCAAGGCTGTCTGTGTGTGTAGTACTTCCATCCCACCATCCAGAGCCCTGAAATCCTCTTCAGAAATATGTGATCCAGTTTAATAGCTCAGGCTGTGGCTGGGGAAGCAGAGCAGTGGTTTTGCTGATGGGGAGTGGGAGCATTTGTGTGTGATCCATGCATGAAGCTCTGTGCCTGTGCCCAGCACCTGCAGGGTCTCTGCCCATCCGGTTCCCACCAGCAGCAGGGGGCATGGGCTGGGCCCTTTCCAGAGCACCTCTTAGCCAAAGGTTCTTCTCCTGAGTGGTAGGTGTTGTAGAGCGGGAAGGATCCTTCCCATAGCAGGTATCCCCCTGCAGGTCCACTGGATTGCTCTCCATGAGGCAACCAACCATGACTTGCACTGTTTTTCTCCTTAACTCGGCCATAGCACTTGGTGGGTGCTTAGTTGAGTGGAGGGACAGAGAACTTGAGTGAAGGGGAGGTAGATCACAGTTTTGTAGGGATACCTGTTTCATATGTTCAGCTTCAGAGATTCCTCCTTTTTGCTGATACCTCTACACTTGTGTGGGCGACAGTGGGCAAGCTGGCCAGTAAAACACCGTTCCTGGGATGTCTGACTGCACTAGCAACTTAAACGCTTAATGCAGTTGATTCTTTAACTTCAGGCACGATGTTTCTGGCCCCTTGGTATTCAGAGCACCAAGTTTGCTTTTTGAGAGTGGGCACGTGGCTACAAATAAGGATGCTTCCATGTTTTTCAAGCTTTTTGTAATGGTTAGAGAACTTACCGAGAGTGAGTGGTTTCTTCCTCAGTCCCTCTCTAAGAGATCGCCCTGGCCTCTGGACTCCAGAAGAATAGCAGAGAGAGAGGTTATGGGAAGGAGGAAAAGCAAGTGTTCTCCACCCTGCACCGTGGTGAGATGGTATCTAGTTTGAGATCCCATCCTGTAGGAAAAGATTCTGCATGAGGAATGTCATCTTACAACGAGAAACATGGAGCTGCACTGCAGCACAAGCCTTCTCTCTCCTCTGGTGAATAGTGATTACTCTGATCATCACTGCTGCAGAGTAAGCCACACAAATGGATGCATTCAAAGCACCAGCAGATACCCATTTTCTCCTGTAAAATGATAATTCTTTATTAGTTTATTCACGTTTTCCTGGTACTAAAATAATGTTTGTCTTTGGTAGTATGTACAATAAACACTGTGATGGTCACCAAAGAAACTCCTTCTCCCTGGGAAGGCATGATGTAGACTGTACAATGCGCCTTAAAATTTAAGATGGACTTTCCTGGAAAGCAGAGAAAGAAGAGCAGAGCTGTCTTAGAGATGTTACTCCCATGCCAGCAACCTGGCATGTTTAACACAACCAGTTAGTCAAGCTCTACCATGTCCAGGCAGAAAAATGTTTATAAGTGAACAGTGAAGGTGGAGATCATCATTCTGGCTTTAACGATGAAGCTGGGAACTCTCATCTGGAAGCAGATCTGTCAGATCACTACTGTAGTCTTCATCTGCTGGACTGTCTCAGTGATCTCCATGCAAAATGCTTGATAAAGCATTGCTGAGTCAAGATGAAAGGTGTCAAATGCTCTCAGTTTTATGATTTGGGCATACATATTTGCGGCAGTGTTCACATCTAAAAACATAATAACAAAGTCTGCATGCATGGACAAAGCCATTTGGGGGATACAGAGCTGCTTCCACAGGATCTAAAATAATAATGATATGATAATAATCCAACAAATCAAGAAATACAAATCATCAGGCAAGAGGACTGAAATGCCGGAAGGTAAAGATTGCGATGATAGAAATTGCTAAGGAACCTGGACTTTTGAATCTTCCAGAAAATTAGATACCAATGAATACATTCCCTGCAGGGGAGAATGTACACTATTCAGACCTGTTCAGTAGTTATAAAGATGACTTTTTAAACCATCTGCCCGAGATCACAAAGGAAACTGTTGAAAAGCCACGACCTGAATCCAGAGTCATTGAGACCCAACACAATGCCTTATTAATACAGCTGTCTGGTCAAAGTATTGAAAAGATCCTCAGGTGTAGGAAAAGCTGATGTTACACCTGTCAGTCTTTCCAGACATCTTTTCTGATGTGTCAGTGTGAGTCGCCAGGCTGAGTTTCAGAAGTCTGCTCTTGCTAAACCCCTGATTTTAGTCAGGCAGTTGGATAGCTAAGAAACCACATAGTTCAGCATCAAGGAGAAAAAGATGTGAAGATGAATGCTTTATGCAGGAGTTGGTACCTGATTTGCCATGTGATACCATCTTTTGGTTGCTTGCACTCTCAAATAATCTAGTTAGTAATACTTATACTTTTAGCAATTTAATCCTGATCTATTAGCGCTTTATGGGCCTGATCTGGCAAGTCCACCTTCAGGCAAAAGTCTAGTTAAAGTCGATAGAAGTTCTGTGAGACTAAAGACTGCGGGGCCTAAGACATTAGAATTACATGGTCGGTGAGCATCATAATAAGGAAAAGGGATATCACAATAAGACTTTAATAAACTGTTTACACTGTTTTAGCTCAGTGCAATCATTTCAACAGAATCCTCCTTTCCTAGAAAATATATACATTACATTAAATCAATTAAGAATCATAGATCAGTGGTTATTCAGTAGTGTTCACATAAACCCAACTTTTTATCATTTTGTAGTGATTAGTTGTTGCACAGTCCTTGCATTTCTAATTACAGTGAGTCCATAAAAGCTGAAATCCCAGTTTCTACGATACGTGCTAAATGGGCAGCATTTGTTTTTATTTTTTCCCCATCACAAGAAATAACTGCAGTTATCATTCTCATTTAGGGTTGTTCTGACTGTGGGTGCGTGTACCATTACTGGTGTAGAAGTCTCTTCGAAGTGGTACCCGCTTCAGCACAGAGCCAGATGTTTCCAGAACGTGTGCTGAGAGCATCCCTTGCTGATGCTGCCCAGCAGTACCCAGGAAAAAAAAAAAACAAAACCAAAAACATTTACAAATCTTGCTGCTAGCATTTCAGTATAGCCCTGCCTTGTCATGACTTTCATTTTTATATCTTTGAGTATGGGTTAAAGTTAAGAAAAAAGCAGTAATTGCTGTTATTGTGTCTTTGTAGTAGATCTGATACTGAACTGAAGATTAAATCAATACTGTCATTTCTGTATGAAATTTCAGTTGCATTTTAAGCCATTATCACAGTGAATGTGCCTAATGCATTCACTTTTACAACAAAACTAATCATTAATTTTATCTTCACTGATGTTATTGTGTATTATAGCATTCTTCAACACTGGTATTTGAAATGTCAGGTTACTTTCTTGCCATACTTTAGGAGAAACCGTAATATTAGAATAACATCTCTTATACTCATCTAATCCCTTTTCAGTTGTTTCATTCATATTTTGTCCCCTTGCAACAAGGATATGTAAAGAATGAGTAACTGTTTTGTCAACAGGGACCATAATGATTAAAATACAAACAGTAAATATGACTTCAGGTCTAGAATCGGATTATAGGATTAAAATGAATGTAAAAAACATTCTGTAGTAGGATTGAAAAGTTCCAATCAATATCATCCTGTAATAATTTTAAAGGGAAAACGTGGAAAGTAAAAAATAAGTCAAAGAAAGCCCCAACTTGAAGGTGCTAGCAATGCCTGAGTTTCTTGATTTTCTTTTGATTTATTGGTAGGTTCCAGCTAGAAAGCTGCAGTGTCACCAGGGTTCCATTCTTTTAATTTCTGTGACATTTGTCATGCTGTGTTATTTTACATGTGCATCGTAAGGGTTAAAGACAGTTGGTTTTAGGAGAATGCAGTAAAAGGGAAGGAGGGACAGCAGGTGTGGAAGCTGTAGAGCACCCATCACTTCACAGGCACCCACTTGTGAAGGGGGCAGCAGCACCTGTGCCTTTCTGCCCTTTTGAGTTTGTAACGTGGACAGCGGGTGTTGCTTCATGTTTTGGATCAAAAATGTGTTGGAGAAGTCTGCCCTGGTTTGGCTGAGCCCATCTACAACGCTGGGGTGGGGTACCAGGCTGATTGGTGGGATGACTTAAGTGGTCTTGGGGCCACCTCAATCCTTTTCATACCAGTGGGCTCTCGCTCCTTGGCCCTGGGCACCCTCATAGCTCAGTACTGCACCTTTTCTTACTCTGTCTGCCTCATGCACCTGTTCTTACGGTCGAGTCCCCAGGAGATCATGTCCTTGGGGAGGTCTCCTCGGGCTGAATTTGAGACTGACAGCGTTCGTATGCTGCTCCAGCCTTGTCCTCTTTGCAGAGATCTGGAGGATGGCAAAATGCAAATTATTGTAGTTTTTGACTGTTATTCAGGCCAGCTGTACTAACCTCAGTATGAAGTACATTTTGCACCGGAAGGCATATCTTCTGGATCACGGAGAAGTACTGTGAGAAGTGCCACGTCTTAAAGGACCAAATTCTGATCGTTTCTGTTCTTCATTTATTATCAATGTGATGAGGCTATGTTTTCATCTCCAGTGATGAAGTTAAGATAGATGAAGGTCTGGGGTGCTTCATCTCATGCATCTGTGGCAGGTTGCCTTTTCAGAAGTAAATGCATTTGTCACTTTCTAAAAGTCAAGCCTGCCTGAGAAGAGCTCTCCAAAATTGGCAGCGCTTAAACCTACCCGTCTTCTTTTTTTTCTTTCTTTTTTTTTTTTAAACTCATGCGAAATGTTAGCTACATCTTTTTAGGCCCTTAGAGGAACTCAGCTGTGAATAAGCTAAAAGATTTCAAAAAGACATTATTTTGGGAGGGAACCTAACAGGCCATAACATAAATTATAACCATATGTATTGGTCATTTTGCATCTGGGTCCAAGAACTGCTGGAGCAGCTTGACTTTAGACACACAGACACTAAGGAATGAACCATCCTGCTGTAGAGTTTTAGGCTGTAGCTGCTACTGCTCCTTGAGATGTGACACCTCCTGTCATTAAAGGCAAGGCTGACTAAGTATGGTGTGGCATCCTTATCCTGCTTCCAAGCCGAGCTGCTGCCTCCAGAAGCTGCTGCACAGCCCCACATAGAGTTTCCTGACTATGTCCGGAGCAGCTTGAAGAACTCTGTATGACTCTCCACTCCATGTTATTAGCCTGCCCACAAACTCATAAGAGGTCAGCAGGACAGAAAAAAATCCCTCCTCTGACCAGAGGAGCTTCACACTGTACGTTCAATGCCTTTCTTTGATGTAAGAAGAGGGTTTTGTGCTTATCGCTCTTGAGTTGTTCTTGGACATAACTGGAACCTAAAATGAAAGGAATAGAAGCAAAGTTCACAGAATTGGGGGTGGGTCACGTGAAGTATCCCACACCCAATGCCATGTGAGTGGAGCAAAGATGAAAGGAAGAAAAAAACAAGCTTGGGCGCCTTGTTGGAGAGGAGCAGGACATAGGAAGGTGTAGTGCAAAGTCCTGCAAATGTTTGCAGGCAATAGCCACCAGCAGCTTGAAACAGGCTTCCAGAAGAGAACTTACTTGAACTTTTATTTGCGCGAAATTGGATGGAATTTGTATTTTCTTCTCCATTTTCCTGTCTTAATCCCTCTGAAAGGAGGTGGCAGTAAGCAGTGACTATCATCACAATGTGTTTCTGATTAACAGCAAGGACACAAGGGCACTCTCAAAATAGAAGCAAAGTCGGGATTGTTTTAAATCACAGTGTTGCAGAAGTATTAAAGCAGAAGCTATAATTTTAATGTGTTCAGAAATAAAATGCATGCTACTGTAAACGGTTGTGTACATTCATCTAGCTGCTACTGCCTGGCGTAACCTTTTGCATTTAGGTTTCTGTGATTCATCTTTTCTTTTGTTTCAGAGAGTCGAATGATTCTGGATGCCTTTGCCCAACAATGCAGCCGGGTTCTAAGTCTCTTAAATTGTGGTGGAAAACTGCTGGACAACAATCACTCTCAGTCCATGATTTCTTGTATAAAGCAGGAAAACCCAAATTATAGTGAAAGACAAGAGCAATGTCAGCTCGGGAAAATGGTCCATAGTCAGACGTCAGACATTTTAGACATAGAGATGCAGTATATGCAAAAGAAACAACAAACCTCAGCCTTTCTGAGAGTTTTTACTGATTCCCTTCAGAACTATTTGCTTTCTGGGAGCTTCCCTTCTCAGAACACCTCATCAGTAAATGATTTTAGCCATTTGGCAGATGTGGATCCACTTTCGACCTCTCCAGTACACACTTTAGGTGGATGGACATCTCCAGCAACATCTGAATCTCATGGTCACCCATCATCTTCTACACTTCCAGAGGAGGAAGAGGAGGAAGAGGAAGAAGGTTACTGCCCTCGGTGTCAAGAGCTAGAGCAGGAGGTAATTTCATTGCAACAAGAAAACGAGGAACTTCGTAGAAAATTGGAGAGCATTCCAGGTAAATAATCCACTGCCATATGATATTGTCAGTCAGTGATGAAAACAGTTTGTTTTAAGTTCCAGTTGTCTTTCAAGGTTGTAATCATGGTAATCAAACATTGGAATTTCTCTCCACCCAAAATTCCTACAGTTGTGCCTACTGGAAAATTATCCCCTGGTACTCATCCATATCAGTCGTGAGTCGTAGACTAATGATCTGTGTTCAGGATGGGCTGCACTTGTAATCTCAAATTCCAAACATCAGGTGATTTGTCATGGTGATTTCAAGTATGTGCTTTTATATCTATATTGTGTTTTAAGTGATGCTGCAGCTTGTGAACCTGATTCCCTTTTGGAGCTCCTTTTTTGCCCACTTAAAGAAACTATTCAAAGTTACATCCGTGCTTTTAACCAGAATAGATTTGGCTTTTACATTGAACAGTATCTCTTAAATTGCTGTTAGCTCAGAGAGAAGCATAAATACATCTCCTCCCATTCATCTTCAGATAATACCTGAAGAAAATCTTGGCAACAGGTTTTCTAGTTCAGCAATACCAAGCTGCCACTGGGAGAGAAAGCAGACAGGCAAAAACATGTAGTAGAAACCCTCTCCGTGAAAAAATTCTCTTGCCCCTATAAACTTAGGACTTACCACTCTTAAGGTGCGCTGACATACTTGAAGAATGGTATTGGATGAGAACAAAGTATTTTGGACCCACGCCCTCTAAGCTTTAGGCACTGGCAAAAATACAACTTAGATGATAATACTAAAAACAAACCAGAATTTAGGAAGGAAATATGTATTCAACACACTTGTGACACATTTGTAAATGGTGGGGAGCTGCACCTTTGCTAGTTGAAGTTTCAGATGCTGGGGTAGATCAATGCAAAGTTGTCTTAACTAATTCCTAAATGACAGAGAAGCAAATTAGCATGGACTGTAAGAGAGAAAATACTCCAAAGCTGCTAACTGTGCAGAAAGGAAGGAGGCAGCAACTAACAACTGTTCAACTATGTATCTGTAGTTGCAAAATCTGAGCAAAAAGCAAGCCATAGTCTCCATCATTCTCCCCAGCTACCAATGATGTATTATGAATTATTTGTGTACTACGTTGTAGTTTTCTATTGTGCCTTAGTTCCTAGGTGGTACCAGCAAATCCCATAAACATGCAGAGAAAATCCAAAGTTTAGGATACTTCCCCCATCCCTCCCAAGATCTACAATCACCATAACTGGTACACTCTCACTGGATTCAGTAGTGGTTCTTACATCGCATGGAAACACTGTGTGACAAAGGGAATCATGTGGAATTAACTCCTTTTGGGTCCTGGCTTCAGAAATATAAGATCAGAAATTATCATTAGGGTCTATAATCTGACCTAAGTCTTTCATTCAATCACCTATATTGAACCTAGTGATTTTTTTACTTTGACGGAAGTATAACTTACATTTGACTCAACATCTCAGAAGGTCTCCAGTCCTGAGTTGGAGACATGGAAAACCAGTGGCTCTACCTCTTTCCTTGACGCTTGACTCCAGTAGCTAATTACATTGGTGAAAATGTGTGCTGAATTCCCTGCCTGGCTATCTGAAACCAGCTTCTAGCCATTGACTTTTATGCTTTACTCTACTAAATGAAGTGCTGTATAGGACTTAGAACATTTTCTGGATGAAGATTCTTACAGATAGAAAGCTGACTTAATTTCCATCTTAGATAAACTGAGTGAACAGAACCATTTAAAACTCCCCAAATGAGTTGCATCCTTCTTTGTAATTCTTTTCTCCCTGCTGCTGCTTTCTTTAAAATTTGGGCATTGGAAAAACATGTGATATGTTCCTATCTGCCTGAGTGGAGGTGAATAGTCTCTTTGTTCCCATCCACCGTTGTCCTGGTCATTTGGCCATCGGTTGTACACATTTTTCACTCTGTGTACATTTCTTCCTAGACATACATACATTGGATTTGCCTGCATTCATGTGCTAAGTGATCCAGAATGCTTTGGCTGCCCTCTTTGCTGGTACCACAACTTCTGTATCATCCAGATTTTTTTTTTTTAATTATTTTTAAATTAACTTTGTGATTCTAGTTAGAAATGCTGAATGGTATTGAGGCTACTGTCAGTCCGTTGAGCCCTGCTGGAGACACATCTATTGATGATGATATTCCCAATGACAGATACTTGAGGTGTGGGTAGCAGGTTCTTAATCCAGATTTGCTGTAGTTTACTGACGTGTGTTGCTGCTCTTGAAGTCAGGTAACTCATAGCAGTATGTTAAATGCCCTTCATGAGCCTAGGTATGTAACATCTCCTCAGCCCAACTTTTTCAAACGAACCTCTAATCTCATAAAAAATTGACAATCAGGTTAGTCTGGCAAGATCCACTTTCTGTATGGCCATTTTGACTGGTGTTAATTGTATTCGTATTCTTTAGTTCTTAGTCAATCGAATCCCATTGTGATTACCTGTATTTTGCTAGGATTAATGCCGAGCTAAGCAGCTAGTATTTACCTGGGTCATCACAGTTACTCTTCATCTCCCTTTAAAAGAGAGATAAACATACATAAACATAGTCCTTTTTCACCCCCCATGAGTAATGAAACACCTTGTTAGCAGTGTATCAAAGGAAGCAGGCAAACAGAAAATAAACATACAAGGACATATGATTTCATCAGCCAGCAGAAAGTCAACATCAGACATTTCTGCTGCTGTCTGAGTGAGGAGCACAGGTAGGCCTAAAGTGACCTGGGTATTTGGGGAAGACTTAAGATCCACAGAAGGTGCCCTCTGATTTTGCTACATGGTAGGATAGACAGGGGTCTGAGCTCCCTGGGCAGCCCCACAGCTACTACTGAGCAAGGTTAATCAAAAATCAGCTAGAGGCGATGTCTGATTGCTTTTGTCTCCGGTGCTGATTTTGCTACAGTTAGCTTCTGCTGCTGAAGAAGGTAGCAGAAATTTCTGTGGCACTTAAAACACCCAAATACGTATGTAAACAGGTGCGATGCTCGTTCTCTGAGCAGTATTTTTTTGCCAATCAAGATGCTGCTTGCTTCAGAAGGGAGCCAGAAAGCCCTCTGATGAGGGTTACATTGGTGTTTGCCACCATCTATCACATCAGAGTCATGTTGGAGCACAAACTTTCTTCCCTGCATACACATACATCTCATGCTGGGTGTCCAACAGGCCAGGCAAGGCAATTAGTACAGCNGGGCGGTGACAGTGGGTTTTCTTCTCATCCTTGAGGGACTTGGGTCAGAGCTGCTCAATGAGGCTGGCGTGGGACAGGGGGAGGCGAGCACCATGCCCCTCCCATGGGCACTGAGGCTCCCACAGCAACCCTGTCAATGGAAGATAAAAGCACCAACCCCTCCCTTCTGCTCTATAACTGTCTGTGAATCATTTTATCGTTTTCCTGAAATACTTTGCTTTTGTGTTGGGTTGTGGGTTTTTTTTTTTTTTTGACTTTCCATATGCAAAAGCCCTTTTAAAATCCATGAGAGTTTGCCATCTAAAAATAGTTACCGCTGTACATCTTTGCCTCTAGCTCTGCAAAGTACCATTTGCATGGCTCACAAAGAGACTACTGGGAAGACGCGTGTTTTCTCAGCAGATATAAAGGCAATGACTTTTTTGGTTTGGTTTGTTGGTATTTTTTTAACAAATATTACACAAAACATATCCTCCTGTCCTTTTGGACACAGAAAATAAGATTTTTCAGTTTAGGGACTCTGCCCTGTTGCTATAGAAGTCCTTCAGTTCTGTAGGATCTCTTTGCTCATAGCCCTGCATCACTCTTTGGTAGGTCACCACTGGAGAAAAGCAATTACATGGGTGAAATACTGCACATTCTTTGGTTGTTGGGGGAGAGTGTTTCTCAAAAAATATCCATTTGATTTCACTGAAATAATACTTAAATTTGTGTGAAATCTTAACTGTTTCAGCTATGGAATAAATTAAGTAAAGCTGCTATGTCAGTGCTTTGTGTTAGGAGCAATGTGGCATCTTGCAAATTGTGCAGTTTTCCCCAGTAATTTTTTTTTTATTCTTATTTTTTTAGGCAAAATATTTTAACTGAACGTTTTATGTTTTCAGTTCAATTGAAAAAGAGGGAAATGTTTTTGTTCAGTGTATTATTTTGTCTTGTTTTAAAAAATACTTAAAGATTAGTCAGCGCCTGGAAGGAGCTTTGCAAAGTTGTCATTGGCTCTTTAAGGTTTTGACACTGTCAAGAAAAGTGCAAAGTAATCCACCTATACCAGGAGAAAAATGTCTCCTAATTTCTTTCCTCTGTATAAAAATTACTAGGGCTCTGATACATTCCCAATAGTAAAATTTAAGACTTATTTGTGAGACTGAGTGTAAGACCTGGATTTAAACCCTCTAATATGTAAGGATATTAAGCAGTTCTCCTTCACTGTTGTCAGCAGGATTTTCCCACAGCTTTCAGTCTGAAAGGGAGACAATATTTCCAGGTGGTTAAAGCAAAGGCCAGGAGGCGTGAGTGAGGGCTTGCTTCCAGGTGCTCCGAGCTTCTTTGCTGTGTGGTTTGGGGCAAACGAGCCTGAAAGTAGTGAAAAGGTACAAATCAGTTAGATGAAGCAGTGTGTGATGAATATAGTAATTATTCTTACCTTGTTGGGCGGGTAGCAAAAAATGCTTCAGCAAACCGTTGGAGAATGGGGGTGATCACCTACAGAGATACAGAGAGGATCTTCATGGTGGCTGGAAGTAGCCAAAGGAAAGTGGGATTTGCAGGCAGAGTTAGTATCAATGTAATTGAAAAAGTTGGACAAGTTTTTCCAGGAGGTTTTGTGTGCCCAAGGCTTGACTCTTTTTCATGACTATATCAGATGATCTAATAAAAGATATTACTTTTCCCTACAAATCCTGTCTCCTTTATACTTTCAGAGCATCGCGTTTCCAAAGAGCCTACCACAGCCGCAGCATAGATAAAGCAGCCATCAAGGGTTATGATGAACACTTTTTCATGTCTTTTTTTTTTGGTCTTTTTTTTTTTTTTTTTTTTTTTTTGTCCTTTTTCTTGATGTTCACATTTAACCACTTCTTTGGTTTCCCTTGATGTTCTGGATGTTTTGGTCTGATCTCTGGCCTCGTTCTGCCTTTCAGCTTCAAAGCATGAAGCTACTTGGGGAAGAGAGAGCCTCGAGTGCGGTCGCCAAGTGTTTGGCACGAGAACCCCTTTGAATTTGCAGCCCGGCTTTGCCTGCAGCTTGGGGGTGCTGGCTTAGTATGTTCAACCTGCCTGAGTACAAAAACTTACTGAAGCACATAACTGCAGAGGACCAGGGCTTTATTCATTTGTTTTCTCCATGAGAAACATGAGAATTTGGGGAGGTCGGGTTTCTTAGCCTAAAGAAGAGCACCCACCAAGAGCTCTGGTGGGAGTTTTATGGGGAGCTGTGATTGAGCCTGGCGAGGCTGAGCTTCCCCCAAAAGTTTCGGTTTCAACACCCTTTTGTGTTTTGTGGATCAGCACTTGGCATTTTAGTGACACAAGCTTCTGTCCCCTCTCACCGAGGGCTCCTTGGTTTCTCTGTTAGTTATCAGTTGCATGATTGTGTAGGGGGTTTTACAGGGAAGGTCCCTGTCCTGAAGATTTAAGACAAAAAGAGACACTTTCTACTTAAGTGAGGGAGAGAAAGAAAAAGTCACAGGAGAATGTGGTGGCATTGCTTAGATGAGAGATGCATAGCTGCCTTGTTTTGTCTCTTTTCTTCTGCTGTTTAGGCAGAGGTGGACATCCCAGGGGCATATGGAAGAGGCACTTTTCCTTCTTTGGGGAGGAAATATTTTTGCAAAAGAAAACAAAAGGAAATATGATGGATTTTCAGATGTGAATTAACAGAAGTAAAATGGCTTTCCACTTCACCTGAAAAACATAGCCAAGAGGGATTTTAAAAGTAGCGGGATATTTGCTGTCACTTTTATTGCTTTCCCTGCTTTTGGCTGGCACATAGGTCAGTTTAGCCAATCTTTAACACCCTTCTGCAGGTAATGTCAGTTCTTCTGGTGCTGGTTTTATTTTACCACCCAATTACAAACATCCAGATTTGTAGGGTCTTGAGCACCCAGATCGGTTCCTCTTTACTAACCCCGTCTCTCCTTGCCCCTCGCTCTTTTTCCAGCTGACCGCACCCCAACAACTTGTCTTCACAGCCCATCCATGCAGTTTTCACTGGCTTTCAGCTGGCTATTGAAATAAATGAGCGTACGAGCTAAAATGATCCAAATCGTGCTATACTGCACACTTGTCCAAATCTGAGGCAGAGAAGGCATCTCCGTTAACGTTATGAGAAATTCACACTGCTATCTAGTTCGTCAGCAGGTTCCCTATCATTTGTTACATCTTTTTGACAGTCAAGCATCAATTTAGAAGTGCCCTGCAATGAACTCAGAGTGAAGAATGGCTCAAGGTCAAGCAAAGGAGGACACCTTGCTATGCTGAGCCAGTCCTAACTAACAGCTGCCGGTCTGAGCAGGGTGGATGTGGATGTACACCCTTCCCAATTCTCCTCCTCCCTGGCCAGTTAGAAGGAAATGGGCTTTATCGTCTTCTGCTGCACAAAACACCGGGAGGAATACTAGCCAGAGCATAAAATCTCGTTAGTGAACATAATAACCAGATTTTTTACTATCTTCTTGAGGGGCTGAGGCCACCATAGGGAGACACACGGCCAAGCATGTGCTGTCCCTTCTCAGGAGGGCTGTCTGATGCTGCGGGAGAGACTGGAGATACATTTTGTTTACATTGGAGATATGCCTTCTTTACAGCAAGTCACAATATCTCCTCACAGCGCTGTGCTTCAGCAATATAACTAGCCCTAGAGTGTGTTATACTGGAAGCCACGTTTTGGGAGGACAAACAAGGGTCTTCATTTTGACAGATACTAATACAGGTGGTTGTCACCCAGTAACAATTATAATGAGCAAAAGTCCAGCCCAAACCTATAACAGAGATGTTCTTGGCACTTTGCAAAAAAGTTGGAAACAGTTATCAGAGCCAAAGATTTAAAAAAAAAAAGAAAAAAAAAAAAAAAAGCATGATAATTGTGAAACTTTAAAAGCATACTGTTGAAGGCACCAAAATAACTATCTAGGAGGAAGAGTTTCATCCTGGTTGCAAAAACAACGAGCTTAGAGGGAAAGCAGAAGAACAATTAGAAACATAACAAACAAATAGGGTAGAAGGAAAGTTCATGGTGATGAGCAAAAAGCAGAGATTAGAATCAGTGGAAAATTATCAATTAAAATTGTACCTGGAGCACTCTGTGGAGGAGATGTTCTTTCCCTGGCACATTAAAGGTAAAATATAAGAGTCCTAATAACACAATCAGACCATTAGCAGATGAAAATAGTAGGTTTGGTCGATAATACACATCTGCTCATTGGGCATTTCTGTTCTGATATTCATGAACAGCAAAACGATGCACTCACACTGATATAAAGGTGATGGTAGCAGGTAGAAATATTTCCCATTTCCTCTGTAACTCTGGGTGTTAGTACACATTCAGTAGCAACCACAGCCTCAGCTGTCTGCCACAGCTCCCTCGCAGTGTCAGGGGCAACTGAAGAGCTCGTTAGTCAGGGCTAGAATTTTTGAAGATAAAGAGGTGCTGATCCCAGCTCAGGCTGTACACAATGTGGTTTAAGAGCAGAGTCCCTCTTTCAGAGACTGGCATCACCAGGAGAGCCGCTGGGAGCAATAAGTGCCTGGGCACACCAGCTTTTCATCCCTGAATGCACATCAACTTGCTACCAAAAACATAAGGCAGCTGCTACCAAAGCATGGTGTTTTCAAAATCATGTAATTTGGACAACTCACTTCAGGAGCTAAAAAAGAAAAAAAAGGTGGAGAAAGAGGACTTTGAGTATGATTTTCTTTACCTTTTGGAATATGTGGGGTGCTCCAGAAGACGGAATGATGCAAATAATGTACAGTTATTTTTTTTCAAAGAACACGTGAGATGTCCCAGACA
The DNA here is from genome assembly GCA_013400375.1 of Thinocorus orbignyianus. Classification (NCBI taxonomy): domain Eukaryota; kingdom Metazoa; phylum Chordata; class Aves; order Ciconiiformes; family Thinocoridae; genus Thinocorus; species Thinocorus orbignyianus. The sequence goes on along the minus strand of VXBW01005592.1, from coordinate 281,976 downwards.
GTTGTAGGCTTGTTGGCTCGACACTGAGCCCAGACAAACTAGTTGCACAGCTGGTGCCAATTTCAATTAATAGAGTACTAAAAGAGAATAATGGCATTAGTACCAGGCAACATCTTGCCAAATTATGGTTTTGATGAGATGAAAAGTTTGGTTGATGAGGATATTGCAGATATTCAGGGTGTTACATAACATTATATTACAAAGAGTGATTTTAGTAGTGGAAATATATTTGTATTCGGGAAATTGCCATGATACAGCTGAATTTGTGGAGGGATTCTTTGTGAAACTGTTCACAGCCTGTGTTTTTAATACTTTGATTGGTGAAAGCAAGCATATACTTATTGCTCACAACTTGTGACCAGTGCAAAGATAGCAGTTGGCGAGGAAGATGAGAGGAGACATACTTGGTGAAACACGGTGCAGCATCACCATGTGTTGAGGCGCAGAGAACATCAGTTCAACTTGGTTTCAGCCTCTGGGAAACAGACACTGAGACAGGCTTTTGGAGGACGTGGTGGCTTTCTGACTGATTATTGGTGCACAACATTCCAAAAGGGCTGGCGTGGTCTTTGGATGTGCAGACGCATAGGTAGGTGTAGGGATTCTGCTTTTAGTGTGAGACCAGCATCTCAGGAAGGTCAGTGTTGAGCTTAGCAAGGAGAAGAAGGAAAACTGCTTCACTACCAACTATAAGTTGATAGAGTGCACCCTCAGCAAATTTGCCGATGACACCAAGCTCGGTGGCGCGGTTGACACGCTGGAGGGAAGGGATGCCATCCAGAGGGACCTGGACAGGCTTGAGAGGTGGGCTAATGCAAATGGCATGAAGTTCAGCCAAGCCAAGTGCAGAGTCCTACACCTGGGACGTGGCAATCCCAGGCACAAATACAGGTTGGGCAGAGAATGGCTGGAGAGCAGCCCTGAGGAGNGATATTAGGAAGAAGTTCTTTCCTGTGAGGGTGGTGAGGCACTGGAACAGGTTGCCCAGGGAAGTGCCCATCCCTGGAAGTGTTTAAGGCCAGGTTGGATGGGGCTTTGAGCAACCTGCTCTAGTGAGAGGTGTCCCTGCCCATGGCAGGGGGGTTGGAACTTGATGATCTTTAAGGTCCCTTCCAACTCTGACCATTCTATGATTCTATGATAAGTACGTAACGTGACAAGGATTTACCATTTCTTTTCCAAAGATTTAATAAAACCCAGTCAGAGGAAAAGAAAATGCAGGCTTGAAATAAGGTGTATGTTCCTGAGGGTGAAAGAGCACACACTGTAACAACATGCCAAGGATAGAAACTGCATCTCTGCGAGATGACGACTTGAGTTGTGCTGTGTTTTACCTGCTGATGCTGTCTGGTACAAAGAGGATTTGGTCTCGGGAGTTGCTGAGCTGTGTGGCAGGTCAGACTGAGAGACCACAGCCCAGCTTTTGTCATCAGCACATTCAGTGGCCACCATGGCATTCAACTGTTTATGAGAAATTAGGATACTCTGGAGATAAAGCTGTGACAAGCTATGCCGAAGAAGCACTTCTTAGAGCATAGAGATGCCTGGAATAACAATGAAGTCTCATAACTTGGATCAATAAACAACAAAGACCTGCCACCTCTTACGCATGTCCTGCTTAGTCACTGCTTAACATCTTAGCGAGACCTGCCTTCCCCGGCCTGCCAAGTCCCCTGTAACACCTCCTTCTTGCCGTTTAGCTCCTGCAAAGATCTCGCTCCTCTTGTCATTTGCTGCAGACCAGATTACTTTGCCACTTCCAGTGTCTTTTCTGAGTCACTGCCACTTCCAGAAAGTGAAGGCTGTGGAAACTTCTTCCTAATGGGCAGGAAAATTACTGCCGCCGCACAGGCTTTCTCCTAAATCATAACAAGCAAGTGTTATTTCAGCGTTAGCGTCTTTTCTGTTAGCCACAGTAGGCACGGATCCCTGTTGGTGATAGTGGCTATGAGCGTAAGTGTGCAGAGAATCAGCTCTCGGGGTTATGATCTTGTTAACTCCATAGATACCACATCGAAGTCAAAGAAACACAAAATAAATAAGCTAGGAGTTTTACATGATCATTCATCCTCAGAGTTTGGAGCTGCAGGCTCTTACAAAGGTAGGTTTGCTGTAGGATTCAGAGGAAACAGTTCCCCTTAGCTCTTGGCAAAGAGAACGCTTGCAGAGCTGTAAAAGGGGGACAGAAGCAAGACCAAAGCTTTGACTCTCAGCCTCATCCTTCCCCTCTTTGTGGCTTCCTTCAGGTTTGGGATAATCCAGCAGCCCAAGGAGCCCAGCTTTGCAAGTTGCATTTGGTATTTGCAAGGCTGAGGTTATTTGTACCCACAGCAAACAGTGATATAACGGTGGCTTTACAAGTCAAAAGCGCTCAGACTCCTCCAGTCTCTAAAATGATAACAAATACCATACAATTTTGTGCTTGAAACATTCCTGCTTTTATGAAGACAGAAGTATTTAAAAGCTTCAGCTGGCTTTTAGTATCAGTAATATTTCTCATCAGTAACAAGAAAGCGTTTCATCAGCAGAGTACAGTCAGAGTAGAGCTGTACTTCATGTGCTGGGGACACAACAGGTTAAAGTTTCCTTGCTTGTCTTCTCACTTGTGCCTCATGCTTTTGGAAGAACATTGGTAAATATATCTTTGGATAGCCTGCAGGGCAATTAGTTACCGTGGGTAAAATGCCATCCTGCTGTGAGATCAGCACCTAAAAATTAGAGGACCTTTTGACGCATTATATTCTGTTTGTTCCCTTTAAGGCCCAATGTTGTTCCACATACGTAATTACAGGTAGTAACAGTAAATATGTGAGAGCCATCAAGTCACCATCAGAACCAGAAACGCAAGTGCAAATTTCACAGTCTGCTTTGAGCCCAGCTTCATGGGGACCACAGAAATCTAAAGCCCCCAGACACCACTGATGCTTCGGCAGCTGTGTCCTCGGTGAACTAGCTAACTAAAAAGTGACACATTTTAGGCAGGGCAGGAAAGGGATGCTTGACAAGGAGCTCTGATTTCCCAACTATCACTCAACTCTTCTCCAAGTATCAGTCATGTTTTCTTTCAGGCAGTAGCACAATCACCCATCATAACCCAGTCACCCATCAAAGCCTCTTCCATCCTTGCTGTCACCTCGCAGGAGATCCAAGATCCCATGGGAGATGCTGGTTACCCACGGTATCTTCCACTGGGGTGGGAGGTTCTGCTGACCTTGTCACAGGGTTTCTGTCACTCCTCCAGGGCAGCGAGATTTCGTGATCCTTGTGCCTCTTGCTTGGACATCAACTTAATCAGAGTGTAACCTGTGCATGGGCCTTCTTAGTTTGATCTTCATTTTGGACATGCCAGACAGAAACACACACACACTGTCTCAGAAAAGGGTCTCAAAATATAATCTTGCCCTTCAGCCCATCCACAAGGGAAAAAAAACAATCTTTTCCTTTTTATAGAAACAGGGGGGGAAAGCCAAATCTTTTTTTTATACCATACTTTCTTATGAATATCCAGTGTACTAAAACGCTACCCGTGGTTATTTTTCTCCTTTATTTCATGTAAAATCTTGGATTGAATTTTGTGGTTGCTTCTATAAGCTAAATACACAGCTTTCATTACAGAACACATTGGTGGGACTATTAAGCTTGACTGCCCTTCTGACTTTTTCAGAATTGAAAGTATTTTCTGAAACTATCCAGTGACACTTAAAAGTGTCATTTTTGTAGGAAAAAAAAAGGCATGCAGGCTCTCCTCATATGGCGGTGTCACTGTGTAGCAGGAACACTGCCGAGACATTGTCTGGTCAAGCAGTAAGCAGTGAAATCGCTGCAGAAATAAAACGGGTTAGAAAAAAATCCCTTGAAATGCTAATTTTAACCAAAAGCATAACCTCCTAGAGCCAAGTGTGGTACATCAAACGAAACAGGAGTAAGTACACTGAATGGGTCATCTTTATGAGTGTGGGGTGAAACGACATAGGAATTTATTATTCATACCAGGCACTTCACATGAGTTCTGTGTGTGGTGACACCCACAGCCCTTAGTACAGGCTCTTGTTTTGCACAGAGTAAAGGTGTTTTGGACCCTGGCTGCCTAGACAAGGGCATAGTTGCTGTGCAGTGTGAACACCCAGGCAAGAGTGCCAAAAGCCTATAAATCCTACTTTGTGACATTCTCGGTGATTTCAGTGCTTGCTTTCAGATTGCCAGCCTAAGACAAAGCTCAAAGCAGTGCATTTTTCCCAGGTGTAAAGGCTGAATGCCAAGAAATAATTAAAAAAAANAGGAGCATAGCAATGTTTTTTCTGGATTTTTAGCTGAAGCTAAGATTATCTCTGAATATCTTACAAAAGCAACCCTTATGAAATGTGAGAGTTCTAAGGTACCTTAAAAACAATGCTTATTTAGTCTTGCACAAGCCAGTCATAATGTTGGGTTAATATCTGTTTAATTCTACAGTGTTTCAGGCTCAGGAGAAAAGCACTGTATCTCAGAAATACTCCAGAGTTAATCAGGGATGTGGCAGCATCTGCTTAAGAGAGACCCGTAATTGAATCATCCCTAATTAACCTATCACCTCAGCAGAAGGGAATAGGATGTTGGTACCACTACTGAAATGGATGAGGGTGATGGGAATGGAAAGGGGGGGAGGATGAGGGGAAGAGAAATAAAGCAATTTGCCTAACACCTAGTTTTCTAACAAATTTGGGAGGAGGGAGGGAAAAGAAATTAAAGCATATGAATCATTAAATCTCTTCAGTATATTTAATCAGTCTGTAGTTTAAAAAAAAATTTGAGCATATTTACATGTTAATCAGTACATGATTTAGGTCCAAGAAACGTATTCTCCTTTGTATAGTTTGGGCTGTTTACAGTATTTACAGATATTATTTTTCTTATTACCATTACTGCTGACCTAATTTGTATTTGTAATAATTACGGTTTCAAACTAGGAAAAGAAACCCTTTGGAAACCAGTGCGCAGAAAATAAAAGCAATGTCAGAGATCTCAGCACAGGAAATACAATATCTGTTTTATATTTATTGAATGAAATGACTGCGCAAATCAAAGTGAGAACTATTTCCTATTCGAAATAAATCTCACACACATACAAAACAGAGCCTGAAGAAGACTGCTTGATTTAATATTGTTGTTATATTTTGTGCTAGATATAGCTAATATACAGTAATTGCGATTTGTTTCATGCAGTGCCCTGCCAGACTGTTTTAGATTATTTGAAGACTGTACTTCAGCATCACAACCAGCTTATGGTACCGCAGCCAACAGACCATCCGACTGAGGTAGTGTACAGTGAAGACAAGCTGCATCTCTTTATGTTTGACAATTCATTGAAAACATGCAGGCAAATAAATCAGTAAGCACTGAAAGAATGTATTTGGTAGTAAAAATACTTAAAATCTGTTGTTAAGCTGTCATTCTTAGGTACAGTAATCCCCCAAATGGAGGAGACTCATCACTAGCATAATCTAGGATGACTTTACTGAGCAGAGCGTAAGTCCCCCCATCGGCCCCAGCTGCACTTGCCTTGCTTTGGGTAATTTTTCTCTCATCTTTCCCCAAAACCATCACTTTTATGGGTAGCATAATTCATGTTAATTTTGCTCCAGTGTGTTTCTATCCAGGATTGTAAAAATGCCTCGGATGAAGCAGTTTTGCTGAGACTTTTCTAGTGTAGACTGCCTCTAATTGAGGCTCTTGCTATGTATATTTTTTGTATATGTAGTGTACGCATGTCACTACCCATTATTTACGCAAATCAAATCAGAAGAAGGAAGACTTAGGTCTATTCTGACCTCCCTTAGCACATGAATGATACGGAGTGCAAGCCTCGCGTAGTCCCACTCACTGTAGGTTCACTGAAGATGCTTTGGAGCAGTTCAGGTTTGCTCCTCCATTCAGTGTTGTCCCATGCAAAATGATACATATGTATATATTTATTTATATCATTAGCTGCTATCCCTTGAATATATTCCAATTATTTTTTTATTATTATTATTATTATTTTATTTAATGTTCTTTTGCCAAACTAAAATTTTCAAGCGCTGTGAAAACTGAGGCTGTTCTGTAACATCCCTCATGGAATAGCTTGTCATGATGTGACAGAATTTTTTATTCAATTAAACACATAGATGCAAATCTTTTATTCATAAGCTTAATCATGTACAAATACAAGCATGAACGCATTTGTACTTTGGTTCTTCCTTCAGGGTCTGCTTATTTCATTTCTGGAAGGTTTTCTGTTTGTTTTAGTTTAATGACTGCTGGACACACCAAACTGCATCATATATTCGCCGAGAATCTCTTGCCCAGGAGTACTTTACTTTCAGAGGACATAGTGTATCCGTAGCAGGAACCCAGCAATTGTTTAACAGAGTAGCATAATACTATCTCATGCTTTTGGAGTAAAATGAGGAAAAATATCCTAAATTTCAGGGGGAATAAGAGAGAAGTATAATAAAATTGGAGCTGAGGAAATTACTCAGAATGTATTGCCTTCTCCTCAGTTAATGGTAATGTGAGCTCTCATGAAATTTAGATGTTGGGCCTTTCTACACCCTATTTCCATTGGTGTGACACATTTAAAGACAGAGCTAGCTTTTAGGATAGCTCCCTACTTAGCAAAACCATGTGTGAGCATCCATCCCTGACACCCACGGGCAAGTCTGGAGCCGTACCCTGTGCCGTTGCTGGCTTCCATGGCATTGCTCCTGCTGGCCAGGGCTCAAAAGCAAGGCAGTGCCTGCAGAGTTAGTTGCTGCTTGTACGTTGCACCAGTATCAGTAAGAAAGGTCCTTGCTTCCCTACGTCTTTTTTTTTCAATAGTGGAAAAAAGTATGTTTCAGGAATCTAAGGTAGGGCAATAATAAGCTTTATAGAAGAGGGCTGCTGAAAAAAATTAGTAGCAATGTAGGGATCAGATGGTCCTATGTATTACCACCATGGTGGGGCAAGCCAAGGAAATACGAGTGTCAGCTCCCACCAGGAGTGGTCTTAATTGCTTCTGCATAAGAACATCATACATCCAAAGAGCTCTCCATGCTGCCTGCCCGTTCTTTCTCCTTCCATACCTCTTTTGCCACGTTGGCAGAGGACAAGGAGCTGTGCTGGGTGGACGGTAGTGTTCTTTCCATGGCAAAGCTCCTCAGCGGTATCATTGGCTTCCTAGGGGGACGTACCTAGCAAAAATTAAAGCAGCTTCTTCCATCATGAGTGGAGGGGGAGGAACTGACCCTGGCTCTTTGGATGCCGTGGGACCAGGCAAGGGAAGTACAAAGAGAAATTCTCCAGTTACAGACAGATTTGAACCGTAGGTGAATGGTCTTTCTCTTAGGGATTACAAGCTTGGATTTACAAGCTAAAGGGTTGAGATATTTTGAAGGAAGGATAGGAGCCCATCAGGCAGCCAAAGCCCATCTCCTCCTTTATATTTTGGCTTCCTTTGCAGTGTTTTGGATTTGCTTGTAGCTGCCTTTGCCAGCTGTTTGTGCCAAGTAAGCTCAGTTTGCACTGAGGCAAACAAGCAGCAGAGTCACACAGGCTCAGTGGTGCTAACCCCCCTGGGAGGTGGTGGTACCCTAAATCATGCAAACAGATTCTCCAAGGACCCCCTCGTCACCACCTTCACTCAATTCAACCTTCTACATGTTTGTCAAGCTTGCAAAAGAATTCTAAAAAAAAATACCTGAGGAAAAATTCAGAGATTTATTAAAGCACTTCCAAGCCGTGTTGGAGGTACTTTAATGAATATATGAAAGGAGGCCAGGGTAGGCCTTAAAATAGTTTCCAGATATCAAAGATATCTGGAAGCGAGGATGAGATCTTTGCAAGAGTGTACTGGTGAGCACCTCTGTTCAGCATCAGCCCCTTGGGTTTTTTTCATTCATTGTGACCTCCAGTCAAAATGGGGGGGCTATAGGAAGCTTTTTACTATTTAAGCCTCCAGATTTATGTGTTTTCATAAAGAGGTGTAGCTGTAAAAGTGAATGAGTCTCCAAGAGGGTGTGGGTTAGGGGTTGGGTTTCTTGTGTACTTCAGTTATTTCAAGTATATTAACAGCACCACCTCATGTTAATTGGGTGATCCTGAACTATAGCGTTTTATGGGCAACAAGAATTAAATACAATTTAGGTACAATTGACCAAAGAGGGCTTGTAAATGTGCGTGGACCACATGAATCCCCGTAATTAGTCCCACAGCATTCATTTCATGTTGGAATGTTGAAGCACACAAATTATAAAGGTTAAAAGCAAAATTTCTTTCCAGCTGACACGGTGGCATTTCTGTAAAGCTATAATTTGAGTTAATATGGCATTCATTAATAATAGTGAAGCTTTTAGTTTTCATAGTTCCTTTATTTATTTTCTTTATATTTTTCACAGTAACATAACTGCTGCCAAGTTTCGGGTGTGTTCTACAGAATTAATACATTTATTATAAAAATAGACCCAAAACCATCACCTCTGAAGTAATCTGTCAGCTGTGATGAAGTGATCCATTTGATCACACTCTTCAAAGACCCTTTCTTATGCATGTTAACAGATTAAGAAGAAAGGGTATGCTTAAATAGTATACCCACTCACTGGTTCTTAACTCTTTTTAACCTGCTTGTTAAAGTGGAAATTATCAATAGCCACCTTTGCAAGTGTGTTCCTTGTGCCTCCCCAAATTCAAGTTGGAGAAAATGGAAATGTGATTTTAAAAGTACTCGTTCTCAGTGTGAGCAATTACGCGTTCACTTCGGGATGTGTTTCCCTGTCAGTATCGCGGGTAGTTAAAAAGCATATTTTTTATTGCAACTGACATCTTTACTTATTTGCCTTGTAAAATAAGCAATGGAAATATTTCACTTTTTCAGGGGAGCAAGCAGTTGCTGAACAACTACCCTGTCTACATCACTAGTAAACAGTGGGATGAGGCTGTAAATTCTTCCAAGAAAGATGGACGGCGGCTCCTTCGCTATCTCATCAGATTTGTTTTCACAACCGATGAGCTTAAGTACTCATGCGGCCTTGGGAAAAGGAAAAGGTCAGTGCAGTCAGGAGAGACAGGTCCTGAAAGACGTCCTCTGGATCCAGTAAAAGTAACATGTCTCAGAGGTACTGCATCTTTTCGCTCAGTGTCCACCATATGTGATCTCATTTCACCACATTGGCTCTGGCTCAGTAGAAGCGTTTGGCTGGCAGTTGCAGAACTAGAAGGGGTTTCAGAGGCAGGTGACAAGCAGCCAGAAACCCTCCACTTTTTCTTTTTTTTTTACTTTTTTTTATTTTTAATACATACATATATATATGTATGTATATACTATATATGTGTATATTATTTTTCTGAATGGGAAAAACCAGGGCTGCTTATTTACGAGAGGAGACAAACACAAAGGTACATGACACACACTTGAAAATCCAAGGAAGGAAGATGAGACAATCCTTTTATAATAAATAAACAAGTCATTTTTTAACACTGCTATACAGCAGAATTAACCAAAGGGATATTTATAGCCAAATGGGTAGTAAGCATGGCAGCAGGGCATCGTTGGAGTTAAAAGCTAACCAAGTTTCAAAATAGGTTTGAACATTTTGCAGGGCTAAGAACATCTACAGGTTGATTAGAAACAACATGTATACAAATGCATTGTCAAGGACTTCATTCTTGTTTGGAGCAATGACAAAACATTGACTGAAAAAGTAAGGGAACAGCTTTCCCCCCCATTTAGCCTCAAAATGAGGGGGAGTTTTCCAAGCGTTTTGCCGTGTCAGAGAGTGAGGATGTTGGACAATACTGAGAAAGGCTCTAGGTTGAGAAGAACTCTCTGTTATGGCAGTTCATAACTTTGGTTTCCTAAAATTGTTAGAAAGGCCTGTTACTGGGCTTTATAATGACACATAAAAAATAGGACTTTTTAGACCAGTAAAAAACATATTTGTGGTATCAGTGTCTGCATTTCATAAATGTGTATGCTTATCATTTCTTTAATTAACTCAATTTATATATATTTTATGAGCACTTACTTGTAATAAAAGTTGAACCAACTTCAAGAGCTGATCAAAGCAGTGTAAGAAGCTAAATCTTGGTCAGTCAGCTATAAAAACATTTTGAGTTGCAGTACAGTGATGTAACCAGGCAATGAACTCAGATTTTACATGCAACCAAGTTAGGCAAAGATTCTCTTATTTTTTTACTACAAAGGAACGTGTTAACCTGTTATGTGATACTCTGTCAGACCTTATACTCTGTCAGAACTTAAGAGAAGGGAGAGTCCATTGCACACTGTGCTGCACAGAGGTCAGGAGAGAGACTCAGGATCCCAGAAGCTCTCCCGGAAAATGAATGCTGAATATGCCTGTATTAATCATTTATAAATTACTATCAATTTCACCAAATAACTTATGTTAATACCCTTCTCTTCCGCCTTGTTCCCCCTGCTTCCCTCCAAGACTAACGGTAACTCCACCTGTAGATGGACTTTTGTGTATGGCCACTCTTCTTTCTGGGGTTCTGGACATACAGAATGTGTGGAGTGCTACTTGGGAGAAAAAGATAAGGCCAATTTCCCTAATTTCCAGAATCTTGAACAGGAAGCAAAAACATTCAGTGTCTAAAGACCAGTTGAGAAAGCAGAGTAGACAGCTCTCCCTTTGGTTTGAACATGACAACTTTCTCCAGTACCAAGAGTTAGCCACTGGCTCCTACCCATTTGCACGTCAAGGTAACAAGTGTCTGAATAATTCTCAGCATGTCCAATTATGCCTTCCCACCGTAGCAGGGAATACAAACTGCTCCTGTCTACTTCCCACCACAGCAGGCAGTACAAACTGCTTCTGTCTCTGCGCTCAGTAGGTTCAACATCTATGAGCAATTTTTAATATATTCCTACAGCTGACTGATGTCTGGAGCCAGCTTTAAAACAGCCTGGCGTCCTTAAATTATAGCATTACTCCTTTACGTGGTACCCATTTCTCTGGGAAAAAAACACCAGTCTGTGGAGCCCCACGTGAACATAACTAGGTAGGAATTACTGTTGCCTGTGTGGATTTCCAGGGAAATGAATTTGAAACCGAGATAGCTATCACTTTTGCAGACGCACTGCTGGAGGAGCTATGCAAAAATCATGTCCTAATTGTCCAACAGATGAGATACCTTGCAGGCACGGGAACTCACGTAAAAAGCACAGCGTTCCCTGGTCTCGAGATGTGGTGACAGTAATGAAGTTACCTTACGCCACTTATTGTGCTGTTGGCTTGTCAACAGTAGAAAATAGAATTTAAAAATATCCTGGGACACACAATACTGCATGAGGGAATAACTAATGCTACAGAATAAATAAGAAGCTCGGTTTCCATATGAGGCACAGTGTATCAAATATATCTAATAAGGTGCCCTCACATTTAAAATCGTATTTGGACGTGTCAAGCTCCAAATGCACCTATTTGAGCTATGTCTAGCAGTTAAAACTCCAGAATTGGTAAGGTGCCTTCTGCAAGTTCAGTGTACTGTGTGTCAAAGAATCTGAAAAAGAAATTATAAAGAACGTAATCATCACAAACAAATAGCCGTGTGCGGAAGCAGCAGCTACTTAAATCGCCAAATTACAGGCAGTGCAATTCATTTGCTCCTGCGTTGAAAACTATCGCAAGGCTCCCCAAATTAGCCCTCTCATCTCATTTAGCTATTGCTAAGGCCAATTTCACCTCTGAAAAATAGGTGTCAGACTTGGGAAGATGGAAAGAGCGGGGCTAAAAAGGGAAGATATTCCAAATAAGAAAGGAGTACCAAACCACAATAGTGGTGGTGACGTTTTCAAGCAGGTTGTGGGCTACTGCAGCCTGCAGATGTTGAAGCAGCCAGCAGAGGTAGATCATAAAGATCCAGGAGAGTAATAATCCTCTTAAGGTATAGATGCTCAACAGGTTTCAAATTAAATACATTCCCGTTCATGTTGACTTTCATGTGTGCTGCACACGCTGAACCGCAACTGTCACTTCGCATTAGTTCTTTTTCTTCCCACAAGAAGGGATTTTATCTCCAGGTCCTGTGCATCACGTAATTAGCTGAGGTATGACAAACACACACTGCATGTGGAGAAACACACTTGTACAGGAATAAAAGAAGTCCAAGTGGCATTATCATGGCATCCCCCATAAGGCTTTACTTCTGCTTAAGTAAAGCAGTAATGCCCCCTTTCTTATTTCCCATGAGCTTTTGGCGCCCGAGCAATAGCGGGTGCTGCAAAGGCAAGTTGTTTTTTTATCCTTGCGTGTTTTCCTGCAGAGTTCATTAGGATGCATTGTACTTCCAACCCGGACTGGTGGATGCCATCCGAAGAGCAAATAAACAAGGTGTTCAGTGATGCAGTGGGACACGCTCGTCAGGGGCGCGCGGTGGGGACTTTCCTTCACAACGGGAACTCGTATTACGAAGGGACTGACCATCCGGCGTCGCAGGATGAAGTCTTCAATAGAGGTATGCAAGACAGCTCTGGCGATTGATGGCAGTGAAAGGAACCTCATACAACAGTAGCAACCACTGAATTTGGGAGAGACTATTTGTTAAACATACTTAACCCTGCTGTCCTTTAAGAGTCCAAAGCATGTTTGAACACATACTGCATACATTTCAGCTTCTCCATCCTACCACGTCCCGGTTAGTGGAAAGAAATCCATTTCAAGACATGCTCTATGGGACTTCTCAGTGCCTATTATTTGCAAATCCTTCGTAGCACCCTCAAAGGGAAATTGCAGTTCATTTCATCTAGTTCTAGAGTAAGGTCATTTATAAACGATAAAAATGTCAAAAGAAACAGCAGCTACCATCTCGTCTGCCTATTGATAACAAGCCCAGGTCTGGACCCAGAGCAGCTGGGTACTATTTGCTTTCCCCGAGTTGGAAATGTAAGAACAAATCTGCACACTTGTAACAAATGAAGAAGTGGTCTCCCATTTCCTAACAGAAAATAACATAATTATAAATGCTACCTTAAAATACCACACAAGATGGAAAATTCAGGGACTTCCTTTAGCCAACTCTGCCAGGAAATTAATCTTCCCAGGTAAAACAGCAGCACTTGCCAACAGCAGAATCCTTCAAAGACCCAGAACAATAAGAGGCACTTCTAATAGATAAAAATTGCTTTGTATATCAGATAGACACTATATTTATCTAGATTTCTAGGAGATTAGAGTTGATCATGACAGTTTTCATTAAAACAAGATTGCTAAAAACAAATTGCCATTTCAGAAGACAGGTTTTGCTTTGTCTGTTCCTATTCTGCAGCCATATTATGTAGCTTTAGAGGCTTTAAATTGCCTTCTCTTCGTTTTGTTTTCATTCGTGTTTCATATCCATTCCCTGAAATAGGTGAAGCAATGTGCTGGTCTTAACAGTCAGTGGTGCATTCAGGGAGGGGTTGGGTAAGAAGAGCTTACTTTAGCCTTCTGTTTTAAGTAAACACGGGGTCCAGACTAACTAAGAGCTGTAAAAAAGATCTGTGCTAGAGCAGAAGCCAATTCATGACAGCTTACAACACTAGAAGCAGATGCCAACTTTAAAGAAAAGAAAAAAACATCAGCCCACTGAACATCCTTTAATTTTAAAGGCTGTTGTCCCTCCAAATTGGTGCACTCCAGAAATACACAATGCCAAAGAAACGATACCCTTTCCTTAATGTGTGAGGGTGTTTCCATCTCTTCACCCTTGTCTGGTCACTCAGGCCAGTGCTGGCATCCTTCAGGGCCTGAATCAGCTCTCCTTGAGGCAACCTTTCTCCACTGACAGGTACAGGGAACCACTTTGTGGAAAGAAAAAGTTTACTCCACTTTTGACCATCCTTAGTGCTACCTCATCAGCATTGACTCTCCTGAACACATATCTCATACTTCCCAACTTTCCTAACTGCCTTCTGCAAGTCACTAGAGAAGCTACTTATTGCTCCTTTTACCCTTCTCCTCTCCTTCCTGGCCTCCCCATCTGTGTGCTGGGCAGGCCAGGAGATGCCCAACCCCTCAAAGATCGGGATGGTCCACCTGGGCTGAAGCACACCTCTAACTCCATCCTGACCACACATGGAGGACTGGGCCAGACTTTCAAAGGTCAGCTCACCCACGTGATAGTTTCTTCCCACCATTTGCCTACTTTTTGCCTGCATTTGTGGCCAGTCTCTCATGGCCAACCGCTGGGGCGTCTTGGAACATAGGCTCCACCACACTCCCCTGTAGATGGGACCTTGCTCAAATAGGATATTTAAGGGCTTTAGACCCTTAAACGTTAAATACTTCTGAGTTCGTTTTATTTTTGAAAGGGGGTTGAAAGGTACTCAGTTGCCCTAAAATAACCCATTTCATTTCTGAAAGTGAATGAGCAGTTTTGTCACACCGGTACTCATCAGGCCAAGGGGTTTGGGACACCATACTTCATGACAGGCAGGAGGCGGCTTGCTTTGAACGGTCAATGGCGCGTGGTGGCCTCTGGAGGAGAAACTCGGTGTATAGAAATGTCACAGTACAGGTAATCCTATAGTAGCTTTTCAGTGTTGAACTTACACTTTTTTTGTTAAAATAAAAAGAACTATAATAGAAGATGTTACATTGCTCAGATGGTGTAAGTCTTGCTGGTCTATGTTTAATGTGGTGACACTTGCCAGAACTACTTGGTAAAACATGTCAGACTGTGTGAGTCAACATTATACTGTAGATTTGTCCACAGCAATATGTATCATGCTGTACTTTTGTAAACATTGTGATGGTTTCCTTGCAAATGTATAATTGTATGAGGTTAAAAATACAAATGTTTCTTTTATAAATTACTGGACTGGACAGACCTCTCTTACTTAATAACCTAAAGATTTGCTGAAATAACTAGTAAGCCTAGCTTTATTTTTAGTGTAAAAAATTGTAGCCAGCCTCCTGGAACCACTCTCAACCCCCTGCTCTCATATTGTGCAAAATAACCAAATGTATAGTTTCACCCTGCAAGTCACTTTGGCACTAGAAATGGCTTTGCAGGTCCAAACCTTTCTTTACAAAGAAAATTTGCCCTCAGTTGCTTGCGTGCGCTGCCAGTGACCTGAATTGTAGTCACAGGCACTAGCAGCCAGCAGTTTGTCCTGGTTTATTCATGTTTGGTTTTAAAATAACAGAGTGCAAGAATGTTTCTGGATTGTCTGTCTTTGTTTTGATTTGCCGTCGTGGCCACTTGACTCTCATCCCACCCATCTCGGTTTAAAAAGAAACAAAAAAGCCCCACAAAGTTTTCACAACCACATAATCCAATTAATTTCTTCATGAGGCGTTATAAATCCGTGCCCACTGAAGTCTCTATGTATCCACAAGATGTTATGGGACCCAAAATGGTAGATAGCACTTGCAGAGCGCCTAGAGAAGCGGCACATCCCTTCCCCAGCGCTGGCTGCAGCCGGCAGGCTCGCACCAGAAGGGAACTGCTATCTGTCATGTCACTCTCGGAATGTCCCAGGAGGACAGAGATTCTTGTCTTATCCTTCCCTGCTCTTTAATCTTCCTGTCATTTATGTGTCTGCCTTCCCTCAAACTTTGTGTAGCAGTGCCGCACGCCCATCTGTGCCAACATGCCTTCGCTATATTTTCTATGACAAATATTTGTGGAGAAACTGTGATTAAAAAACCATTAATCCTGATATTTTTATTGTTATGGTGTAGTTAATTCTATGAATACTTTCTAATGATGATTGTACTGTGTAGAGAGTTAAGTACAGGTTAGGGATAGACCTTTACCAGATACTGTACAAAAGAAGTGCATAGTGTAATATAGACTAGTAAGGTTTTTGTGACAATTTCTATAGGATGTGTGAATTGTTTTGTATGTGGCAACACATATTTCTTTTAAAGAATATAAAATCTTAGATAATTTTTTAAACAGTCAATATTTTTTAATTATAAAAACATTTGTTACCTACAGTTTACTATTTCAGGTGTTAATTCTAATTTGAATATTGGTTTTATTACTACATACCTCCAGTTCCATTTGTTCTGTTGCATAAAAATGCACAATAAAAGTTAGTCTCTGGTTAACCTGTCTCTCTCTCACTCTCTCTCTCTAGATGTTATGTCAGCGTGACACCTGTCACAACTGGCTCTGGCTAGAAATATATACGCGTGTATATACATTTTTAGATGTAGATTTATGTAAGAGGCTAGGAGGTTATCGTTTGCATTAAATGCTTGTTCAGTATGAAGCACCAGCAAGCGCAGCACGAGATTATGAAGAATTCAACTGTGAATACAATATAAATCATTTTTGCCTCAAAATATAACTCCATATATTTATGTGCTGGTTAGATAGAAATACAACTCCGAGAAAGTACCCATCTGCAATCCTAAGACCTGGATTTTCAAGCAGTGAAGTTTAAATCCCATTTTAATTCAAAATTCAGCAATGGCTGAATGTCTCCTGTTCTCTCAAACACTTTAGAAAATCCTGATTCCAAATAATTTGTAGAGGAATTATGGTGACAAACACATGCCCGGTGTGTTGGGTTGGGAAGCGGGACTGCTGTCATCTGTTAGAAATGGTTGCAAATATTTCCATTATAAAACAACGCTATTAGATGCAAAACTAACTGGGGTTGGGCTGGTGTTTTCTAGATCAGGGGCTTATTCCTACTGTAATTTTTTTGTGTGTGTGAAAACCCTTATTAGTGAAACCCAAACCAAAATAATTTCAGGTAATTCTGAGAAATGTAGGTTAAAAAAAAATAAAATTAGGTGTTAATCCCTCTTAAAAAATAGTAATTGATTTCTCATTGGAAAGCTCTGATTTCCTAGGCTTTTGGGCAGTGACTTGAGAGATGCTCTAAAATGTGCTCTGGGCAATCCTGTTCTAGCAGGGGAGTTGGGCTAGATGATCTCTAGAGGTCCCTTCCAACTCTGACAATTCCATGACTCCATGATTATCAGAGGGCAGATCCGGAGACAGGAGTGAACAGGGACAGGCAGCAGAGTCAGGGAATCGGCAGGAAAAGCTGGCAGGGATGGAGAACGTGTAGGTAAGGAACCAGAAGCAGCAAGTGGGTTTTTGAAGCTTGGAAAGATCACCAGAGAGATCAGGTCTAACAATGGAGTCTACAAGGATTTTCACATAACTGAAGGAGAGCAGGCAGCAGGGCCTGGGGGTGTAATTCAGTAATGTCACCTTCTAACAGTCTTCCACTCAATACCTGTAAAAGATACTGGCAAGACAACAGCAATACCATGTTCCTGCTCTGCCCCAAGCACTGCTCCATCAGAAGCACAGGCCACCACTCCTGGCAGTTATGCCTTTGCTCAAGTACCAAGATGCCCCTGAAGAGGACCTTTAAGGCCCACGTCAGCCACTGGATCTCACGCCTCTGAAGGAATTTCACTTCTACCCCATTTGCTTCAAACAAGCTCCTGTGACAGCTCACACTGTAAGAGTCTTCATAATCTTATTTTAATAAAACTACTAAAGTTGCAAAATCAAGGCCCCAGGGGTTCAGTCAGGCAGGAATTGCTGTTTTCTCTGCCACCTTCCCTCTGCTGAGCATCTCTGTGACCAGAGCCAGTAGAAGGAGGAGCGTCCAAATAGGAAATGCTTCCATCCCTCTGAAACTGCTGCTGGAGTCCCAGGGAACACAGCATGAGGTTGCACATCTCAACCTTCAGCCTGCTGTGCCCAGAACTGAGGAACTGGGGTAGTTCTACCTCTTTTTAGAGGGGTTTTGTGAAGATCAGTGCTCAAGAACTCAAGGCTGAAGCAATATAGCCCTTGAAGGAGGTAACAGGCCTGTGTGCTGAGGAGTTTGAGTGCGTGCATTACCTAAAACCAGCTCACAGATGAAATGAGGAGGATAAAACAAGATACCAGATGACTGCTGATGGAGGAGCAGCATCCTTTCTGCTGGTGGCTGGGATGCTGGGCAGCAGCTGCAGCATTATAGGGAAGCAGAGACCCACTGCCACAGCCCGAGTCCCTCGGAATACAGGGCAGATCTCTCTATGTGACCTTGCCCAGTGAATACAAAAACCCTCCTCCAAAGACTCTTCAACATCTGAAGTGTTTAAAAGCAGCTTTCTACTGCAGATGCATGGTGTTAAGGAAAGAAGATAACCACTGGCAGATTAATTACCTGAGTCAAGAGGAAAAAAAAAAAATCCAACATGAAATTACATAACGATGTTGAGAAAAATAAGAAAACCTTTGTCCAGAAAACCCCTTCAAGCTCTCCTACTCATCCAGCAGATATAATTGCCACTACTAAGAAAAATGGAAAGAAACGGGTTTGCTAATGACTCAAAGTAGTCTCCCATTAGGAAAGTTAATATTAAATTTAGCTCCTACTTAGGAACAGGGTCACAGCAGAAAAAGTCTAATTAAACCTTTCAGAAATGCTTTGTCATAACATGAGGGAAAAACTGACAAGGTCTTCTTGCAAAAAAATGTGAATCTGAGAGAGCCAACAACTGCACTACTTACTGAACTGTTGGAAAGGATTTATTTTTTCTAGAGAATACTCCAAAATGAGAAGCAGAGCAGCAACCTGTTCTAACACAGTCTCTTGACAAAAGGAAAGAGGAGGAAACACCTGGGCTACAGCATCAGGAAGACAGTTCCAGGGTGAGAGTAACTCCAAGAAAAGAAAAAAAAAAAAAAAAAAAAAAGAAAAAAAAAAGCACGAAAAACTTGGCATGTTCATAAACTCACCAAACGCTAACTAGAGCATCGCTGCCCATCACCCCTGATGGTACCTAAGTGTCCCACTGCCTACTGAGCAGATGGAGCTCCTTGAACAGATGTCAGAATTAGGCTCCTCCACCCAAATGCCTCATTTTGAACAACCTGGAGACTGAAGCCACATCTTGAAGGTCAGAACCAAGGAACTCAGCACAAGGCGTAAAGGGGAAGGAGCAGAATGGGTCAAAGTCCACTTGCATCACCTAGGCCTGGCTGAAGCAGGGATGTCCTCTGCCAAGCCCTCTGTGGGTGGCATATTACTTTGTCAGCCCAAGAGCCTCAGGAACTAAAAGGGAGGGGTAAACCTTACAGAGGATTCCCTTTTTGAAGTATGAACTTGAAATATTTCACTCTCAAGGTCCTCCTTCTTTGTCCTTATGCATGTGACATGTCAGACTTGGTATAAAATCTTTTAAAATTATACAGCAGCTTTTAAACTACATGTTCATTTAAGCAAATCTTGGTATCCACTACTGAAGCAACCATCTACAAAACGGCATAGGAAAAGGTAGCAAATGGAGGGACGCTGTCTTGTAATATGGTATTTTACCTCAGAACCGGGTTTCTGCAGTACCCAGTTACTCCACAACACCCTACTGCAATTCCTGTTAAAACAGTGGAACTCTGATTCCATTCTCCCTTTCCCAGGTACTAAACATGCATTCCATGAGTTTCACACAGAACTGAAAAGTGAAGTTTTGGTTCCCGGTTAAAGTAAACAGCAAACTTTTCAAAGGCTTCATCCCATTCTCTACCTCATATTTTGAGCTTTGCACTGCATTTCCCAGTCAGCATCTGAGCAGCTTCAAAACTGATGGAAGATGCACATCAGCAACATATCTTTTTCTTCAGCTCTATTTAAGCAGGCAAGCAAGGTCAGGGAAGTTAGACATCCTCCTGAACACTGTTCCTAGCCCTTTCATTCCCTTCCTATCACTGTGAACCAAGATGACAGGAGTATTTACCTGTTTCCTTGCATTAAAACCTAAGCTCTTGGTGGAAGCAACAGGTCTGAGCTGCTTAAAGAAGCTGGAGACAATGAGGTTCTGAGCTATGCTCAGAGAGAATTAAGAAATGAGAATGGTGTATCTATTCAGGAGCTTCACTCCAGCAGTAAACATAAGTGTTTGGGGTCATAATCAGGCGTATCATGGAAATTTTACACAACCTTGACTTGCAAAAGGAGTATTTCCTCTTTCAAATTCAGCAATTACCAAAGCAAACAGTATTTCCTCTCTGTCACCATGGGACCAAATCCCAAAGGCAGAGATCTCATTTCACATTAAAAACCAAAACAGAAACTCACCACAAATGCAGTGGCTCCTCCACTCTCATTCCTCTCCTATTTCAGTCCCTTGCATTTAATAGACTAATACTCACTGAAGAAAATTAAGGCTACAAAAAGGCTTCTCCCGTGACAGCCCTGTCCCCAGGACTGGAGTTGGGATGCCCTGGCCTTAGCCTATGGTTCAGGCTGAAAGGCGCCCACCGAGAGGTGTGATGTTCGTTGTTCTCTGCTTGCTTTGGGGCTGCTGGGGACACCACCTCTGAATCCCTTCTCCAGGTGGAGAAGGTCTAAAAAATGGGCTGTCAGGAGAAACTGAGAGCTGCCATGAGAATTCCCACACCAAGGAATCCATCTGGGCTTGGCCATGAGTGTCTTGCCATAGCATATAGAGGTCAAAACCATGCATCCCTAGAACAGCAGCAACAGTGAAAAATCACACATCCCCATTTTTATTGGGTTTTGGTTGGGGTTATTTTGTTGGTTTTTTGGGTTTGTTTTTTGTTTCTTTCAAGAACTTGGAAACTTCAGCTGGGATTGTCAAGTTACAGTTATTACATGTCAAATACATAAACCCAACCTCTTCGAGCTACTCTCCATAGCCTTGGCTATGCACAATCTGTCTCTCTTACTCCCCTTCCTTCATGTCACCCCGAGATCTGGATGAGGAGCAGTAGTCCAAACCAGAGACGGCACCCGTGGGGCCTCAGAGCTGGGCTGAAAGAGTTTGCTCTGTGATAGGGAGGCAACTGGGATCCTTGGGAGCCAGTGGGATGAGAGGCACTGTCACCAGTGAAGGAGGGAGCATTAATAAATGCAGCTGGGATGCACTCATGTACTGGGTGCAGGCTACTTCACAGAGAGTGTGCTGCCAAGTTGAGTAACAAGTACAAAGAGACAGTCAGAACCTTTGTTTTGTGTCCAAAATATACTGCTAAATGCATTCTGAGTTCAAACATAGTAAATTATCATCAAGTGCCTAAAGCCAGAGTTATGGCTTACCTTTACAACATACAAAAAATTGCTTGAATTAACAGAACACAACCTTTACCGGCTATGTAACATTTTACTGAGTAATTACATCTTCCAGACATTTTACAGGATGTACCGAATTCAAGTAGAATTACAAAAGAAACAACATATGCAGAGAAGTATTTGAATGCCTACACCCCACTGATCAAAATGACTCCCCAAGTGTACTAACATGAAGTAACCGAGACACAGAATGAAAAAGTCAACACACCAAAAAGCATCAGGATGGAGGGGAAGTGCACACATTCAATTAAAATTCTGCGCTGAAAAAACATGTTCCGACTTTGAGGTTGCCCTCTCAAAGTTCTACCACCAGTGAAAACCCTCACCGTTGACTGTCAGATCTAATACCATTTTGGCAACAGCCACACTATGCTTTCCAAACACTTCAGGTGTTTTTCAAACACTACTTCTCACACAGTTCCTCCTTGTCTTTAACTTGAAGTTACAGAACAACCCTTATAGTATATCATTTATACACCATCACTTACTTTTTTTCTTCTGTCTTCAGATCTGAAGCAGCTGATCACAGCCTCACAGGTTTGTATAACCTAGATTTAGACTGTATTTAAAAATCAAATGTCTTCTTGAGTGTGGAGCTGTGTTCTGCTATTTCAACAAGACACCTCCCTTCCCGTAACAGCACTATAAATGCTGGAAATATAAAAATTTGACCAGGCTTCCTCTTAGTGTAGCACTTACGAAAACTAACAAAGACCTTTTATTTTAATTGATGGGTTTGATTTACACAGAAGAAAAATAGATTGTCCTCAAGAGCCTCGTGTAATATAGGATAGAGCAACAATTTTCTACCTACCTACCATCATCTGTTATAGTGTCTGTCTGTGGCATTTAAAGAATGCACATCCTTTCCACATTTTGTTTTGAATGTTTTATTTAACCCCTTTTCAGAATGTGATGATTTAGCTAGAAATCTTGCTTATCCACATTTAAGCAACTTGAAAAATACCAACTGATATTAGTTTGTTGCAAGAATTCTGCAGACCTTGGAACACTGCATCTTTTTTTTCTAGTGTAGTGCTTCAATCATTTTCTGGCTGAAAGAATCAATCCGTTTTCTCTTTAATTCGGTCCAGCTCCCACTTCCACAGTTAAAATTACTCACTCTCTGCTCACCAAATACATACCTCGCCAACAAAGCTCCAGACTGAGATCACACCATCACCCCTAGCAAGAAGACTAAATTTTCAGAGGACAAACAGGTTTACACCTGCAAGACTGAGTATCGTATTAGTAAAAAGTTAAACAAAAGGCACTGATTTTCATTACAGGGGTGGGAGGTGGGAGGGAGGAATCACCCAATAACCTGTTTAAACTTGAAATAAAGAGAACATCAAACTACATAGTTCTTGCTCTTCTTCCCTCATTCTTCTCACCTTTTCTCCTCATCATTTTTTTCCTGCTCACATTTTTTAGATTGTTTTCGTCTTTTCCTATTCCCAAGTGCTCAACACCTTAGGGTTTTTTTATTCCTTTGCATTCTTTTCTTTTTTACCACACATTTTGTTACAGTTTCTTTTCTTTTGCTTCAGCAAAGCCTGACTGACTGCAGTTTCTATAGTCCATACAACCACTTACAGCTCCCGGCACATTTTCTTTTCCTCAAAGGACACGCATTTCAAAAATCAGACTATTGTGCTTTAAAGCCTGGATTCCTATTTCTTTTTCTATATAATAAAGGCACAGTCTACTTTTGATCTTAATTATTTGTGTCTCACTAACAGGAAAGGAAAAAATGACTTATTTAAGCTATGCAACCCTTCTACCAAAAAAAAAAAGAAAAATAATCTTCCTCAGTACGCTTTGACTTTTCATAGACATTAAGCAGGTAAACTGCAAAAGAGATGTTAGTTGTGCTCTCTACTCAGAGCTAACAATCAGAATAGAAGCAGAACAATACTGAAGCTAGAAAAAAAAGGACATTGTCATTATAAATTCACTTCTGCAATGCAAGCCTTCGGGCACGCACAAAAGTTCAGGTTTTGTACAGGAGTCAATATTAATCAATTGTTCTCTTCTACCAACCCAAAATGCCTACAGAACACGTGACCGTAAAATGAAAGACTCTTCTTTCAAATCTTAAACAATGTGTTTCTGTGCATTCTTTTGTAAGAAACACATCTAAATCAACTTTAGAAAAAAAAGGATTACCTCGTGGAGAATTTTTAAAAATTGCCACGCTTTCAATACACAAAGCCAAAAATCTCTTTTCAGGAAGCCTGTATTTGATGCACCCTTCATTACTAGAGGTACTTTGATAACGCATAATTTTTTCTTTGTTCTGGAAAGAAGGTAAGTCAGCTAAAATTATAACAAACAAGGAGAACACAGAACTGCAATCAGTGTATTACCTAGGCAAAACAGACTTAAAACTCTTCTCCATACTCCCCCTTATCAAAGAGGGGTCAGTAAAAATCTCTCAATAAAAACCTGGAGTCTCCAAAAATAGCTGAAAAAGCTGCACCTATCAGAACCAGAAAAACTGGCATTTTTGGCTAACGTGATTTGTAGCTTTCAAAATAGCAATCACTATTGTCAGCTATCGCTGAACAAGAAGTACAGTACAAAATCCAGAGACCAAGGGTAGCATCTAACCCTGCTATTAAAAACTTACAATGCTCATAATGGCTCTCTCCTATACAAGTAATTTTAAAAAATAATAAAATCTGTGTCAGAATTCAAGGAAAAAAGAAGGCAGAGGCTACCAAACCTTCAGCTTGAGCATGAGTCAGAGGATAAAGAATGCCACTTGTCCTGAAAAACTATGCTCTCCCATTCCCTGAGTCCCTGCTACTTCCAGATCAGAGCACAGAGCAAAGAGTCTCTGCAGTAACAGGAGTCCTCTGAAGTATTTACTACCCAACGTGCTTAATAAATTCTTCCGAAAGTGGAGGGGTTGAGGGGGATCACATCAAATAATGAATTCCACAGCATATAAAGGAGGCAATTTAGACTTGAAACTGATTCATGGGGGAAAGAGAATCACTTCAGAATTTTATCTTTTATAGAAAAACAAATTCTACAGGGAAACACACATTATTAGCGTCCAGCCAACTTTCACTTAAAATATATTAATATCACTCAGCATACTGGAACACTAAGACAATTTTTTCAAGTTCAACTTCAAGTGTTACAGAATTGAGACAATGCACAACACGAAAGCAATCTTTATCATAAAGCAGAGAGCAGCAGTAATTTGAATACAATTTGAAAAATTAGAACCTGAAAGGCCAGCCTACAAAAATAAATAATTTTAAAATAACACACCTTAAGTGAAAAAAATCCTAGAATACAGCTTTATTATTAGCTAAATCCTCACTTCTTTTCCTTAAAATCAATCTAAAATAAAGAAACATAATGCAATTGCATTTGTGATAAAGAAAAAAAATCCACTTCTCCACACTTTATAAGTTTTCTTTAATTCTGAGGATTCTATCATGTAATTCCAGAAACCACATAAATGCATTAGCTGAACATTTTCCCCAAAACCAATAAAACAAAAGTAAACTAAGTAGTGGACCCACATCACCTCAAATTTTAGACCATAAAGACAGTTTGGAGAAAAAAAAAGCAGTAAAAATGTCAAAACTGTTAAAAAGAATACGCAAATTATAATATATATTAAAATGTAACAGCTTGGAATCACTTTTCCTTTCCAACCTGACAGGCTCAATGAATCAACATTTTCATCCAACTGCAAGACATGTAAACTTACAAAGTGCTGCCAAAGTCAGTCTGCCGGCCCTCCTGTGGTTCATCACCATTATTAAAAATGGAACTGGGTCCTCAAACTATGCCAACTGTTACGGACCCGAAAACATTCAATTTCTGGCTTCTTAAACTTAACATATTGTGATGCTATAATCAATAATGGGGTAACAAGGATCTGAATTTTATCTTGAAATGCAAACAAAATGTATGCAGATGGGTACGCTTCTGACTCAGGTAAGGAAATTAAGACCAGAATTCACATGAATTACATCTCTGATGAATAAGAAAACATTTTTATAGGCTCTTGGAGCAGGTGTCCTGTAAGAATATTAAACTTGTGCCTCCTCTTAAACAAGATACGTGAACACTCCAGTACTGAGATAACATTCACCAACCTCTCAGTGAAACTTCCACCCTGTAAAGTGCCTGCTAACTCTACTCACTCATCGGTACCTCTGGCACACAAACCACTTGCATCACATTAACTCTCTCCACTAACCTCCCCAGTAAGGACATTTTCCCAGCCTTACTTCTCTTGAGGTTTTTAAGATTTGTGGAATAAGGGGTTTATTGAAGTGTTTATTCAAATCCAAATTCCATATAAATATTTGAGGAAGAAGGAAAGAAGTTACGCATTACCAGGTTCCAGTGCTCTTCATGAGTAAGATTAACGTGAGCAGAGAGCATACTGAGATGAGATGAAGTTTACATGAAAGGGCAAGGAGAAAGGTAAATAACTTAAAATGTGCTAAAACGTGTCTTATTTAATTGATACATAACATACACTTCCAAATTACTTTTAAACTGCATTCCAAATCATCAGGCTTAAATATACTAACTAGCAATACAATAGGAGGAACTCAAAAGTAAGCCTTCTTGTGGATTAATATGATTAACAAGCTAATATGCTATAAAGAAGCCATAAGTGAAGAGGGATTATGGACAAGGGTACTAAAGAGATCCCTTCACCTACCACCACTGTATGTAAAGTCCTGCCCATAACTAAACTCTGGAATGTTTTTCAACTTAAAATGATCTGAATGCAAAGTGCTTTGCAGTTGTCTAAAGGTGTGCTATTTTAAATTCTCATAATTCACTGGCAAGTGACACTGAGTATGAAAAAAAAAACAAAAAACAACCCAAAACATTCTAAAAAGCTTTTAGTCAAATCTGGACATATTGGTCTCCACAATTATTTGCTGCAATGCTTACAATTTAATTTCAAATTGATTTTTGAAGACTTGTGTTTCATATCAACATTTCTTCTTTCAGCAAGTCAGTCACTACTCAGCAACTCAGTCACTGAGGGTCTTCTTATCACCTCTCACCCATGAGCAATTTTCATTGTACTGAAATATGTTAAAGTGCATACAGGAGTTTCCTCAGAGTTCTTTACATGCAGTGATTTCACTTGTATTTTAACTTGCATGGATCAGTACCCATGGCCTTATTAACAAAGAGTGGGTCTCAAAGAATCTGGTACAACTTGGGTGCCTACTGCAGAAAGCCTTGAGGCTGATTATATACAGTGCTAGGATTGCACATTTCAAAGTTATAAACTCTAAGCACTTATCTCAGGATTATTGAGGAACACGGATTGAATTACTTCACTTTCTCAAACAAACAAGGTCAATTCTTAGAAAAACCCCACAAAGTAAGTGGCTTAGAATTCAGATAATGTCTAGACATAAATAAATTAAAAATACAATGTATTCATTTGTTTAATTATAAATAGTTCTAATACACTTTTTAGTATTGTAACTTCAACATCTCTTACACCTTCTAGCAGACCATATTGGGCAATACAGCCTATTAAAAGTGTATAAAGCCAAAATGCCAGGTAACTTTTAATAAGCACTACCATAAATATCTCCCAGATTACATCTGAAGATACGCATAGAACATGTGTCAAAGTAGGGGAAAAAGAACAAAATTTCAACAGAAGTTGTTCACTGAAATCTCTACAAAGTAATTTCTTCACAGTAACTTAACGTGCTCCAGCTACCCACATACAGCTGGCTCCACTGAGGAGAAAAATCTCATCTTTCTGAAGTGCAGTTGTAGGTAATCACAACAGTGGCATAAAGAAGGTTTCCAGATCATGGTACTTGAGAGAAGGCCAGTGCCTGTTGGAAAGAATTCATCGCATAGAAAAGAAAAACTGTGAAACAATCACACAGCTGAAATACTACAATTAGTTTAAGGTTGGCAGGTTCCACTGGAACAAACTCTTTCTAGCTAATCTTAATATCTCCCAAGAACCTTTAATGATATCTTGAAAGAAACATAAAGAAGTGCAAACTGACTGCAAAGGGACATAAATGGAAAAACTAAGTGTGTTGTATATTTTCAGGCAGCTGTATTTGCCTACCTAAACCTCAGGTCTTAAGTTCTGAATCGCAGTAAATATACTCTGACAGACTCTCCTGTGGGATTTAAGTTAAGTAGCTGTTTAAAACTGATTTTGCCATGGAAATTTTTGTCTGCCAGTCTAGCGCTCTTCCAGAAACAGAAGCAGTGCTCACAGTCCAGCAAACCTACAGCAAAAGGAAGCGAGGTACGGTGCTGAGGTCACTGCAATTCCCCAAGCTGCTCAGCCCTTTACATGACTTCTTTCCAAAACAGTAGCAACCCGAAGATTTCTTCTGTCAAGTCTATAGTATCTCCAAATCCACATGACGAACATCAGGATTTCGTTGCTGAAATGAAATTTCAGAAAATACATTTTTACTGAAAATAGTCAAACACATTTTTGCATACTGATACAAATAATGTATTTCTTGCCTGATGTAGGCAACTGGATAACAAATCCTCTTCTTCTGGTAATACAGCAACAATTTTAACATACGGACTATTTTAAAATGAGGAACAGTGTCAACAAGCATGGCCCATACTAGAAGCATTATTTGAAGGCTAAGTCATCTTTTTATTTGACAACTACTTTTCAACATCACAGATAAATTGGTTCTTGTGCTTTATAAAGTATGAAGCAGCTCTCTTGATTTTAAGAGGGCAGTTTGTTTTCATATAAAGCTGTCCAAATAAAATTTTCTTAATGCGAGATATATGTATGTTTAACAGATACTTTCCAGAATAATGGGTAAGATTGCTGAAATAATTTGTTCTATGTCATTGAAGCTATTTATAAAGATTCAAAATACTGCTTCTATTAATAAATATGCATTTTCTGGTATTGTAGAAATATGTTATAGTCATTACATGGATCGTTTAATCCTTGAGAGGTTTACTGAAAGTCACTGCTTCAAAGTCATCCAGCAAGTGAATCTGACTAACATATTTAGTAAAGCATATTCAACAGCAATACAATCACCAAAATCCCTGCCTGTACCAAAAACCAGTATTCATGTTTATAAACTAATTAGTCATGATCCTACTCCTCAAAAACCATGAGGAGCTGGATCCACTGATGCAATTATACTCAAAAATACTGGTTTTATTTTTAAACAGCACTACTCTAGGGATAGAAAATAAACTAGAATATTTAACAAATATAGTATACAAAGACAGCCACGCTCTTGAGAAGTGTCTCCTGATGACCAGAAAAGATAGTCATGACTGGTCTGTAAGTTTGGCAGTCAGTGTGCTGAGAGTTCTGTATTCATGACAGAAAAGGTAAGATGAACAGGCACAACATATTTATATTTATAATTATTATTTAACATATTTAAAAGTTAAAAACTGAAATAATCCTTTGCTGTATCAACCAAAGGATATTTAAATAGCAAAATGAAAAAAAGGTAGTAAGAAATTTATGACTGGCTTATAAAAGAAGTAAACACTGCATTGCTTCAACAAGAGCTAAAAGTGTTGAGTAAATCCTTTATCACACACTTGTAAACTTGATAAAATGCTAAGCACCAGATTAAAAAATAAATAAATAAAATTGAAATTTGCTTCTTTACAAGCAAAACATATTTCAAGAGCCTGTAAATAAGGTGACATTCTGAGAAAACAGTAACAAGGACCCAATTAGGTCTCATTTAATGAAAATATTGTTCTACAGTGGTATAAAATTGACCAAAATACATAACAAATAGATCAACGGCAAAGTAAGTTTTTCAGCTGGTCAGAACTTAGTTCATGATACTATGACAAGAAAATTTGCATCAACTTCTTCCCCTCTGCCATATTTACAAAGTCCCAAGAAGTAAAAGCAATGATATTGTTTAAAATGTACCACAGAATAAGCACTCCCTAATAAGCAGCTAAATTTTACCTTTAGGTCCTTCTCAAGTCTGTCTACTTCAGCTCCCAGCGTGTCAATGATATTCTCACCATGCTTAAGCATGAAGGCTTCTAATTCTTCAAGGTTTTTCACTTGTTGTATTTCCTAGGAAGAAATCAATTTCAAGAGGTTGAGATGAGGGAAAGAAAATAAAGGAGGACCCTGACACATTTAATTTTCAGTTTCTGCCATTTCCTTTCAAAATGTCATCTGTTCTTAGGTCTCTAAGGCACAGAAGAACAGCACCTATTCAATTAAAACATCTGGCTTACCATAATACCTGCACTCGATATAAAACCTTCCTCCACCTTTAATGGATTTCCTCTTTTACTTTCTCACAGCAAGGCAGAGCAGCCTACCCCTGTGTATTCCTTCCTCATTTTCATATATTCTTGCTATTCCATTGTACTGCTTACTCTGAGCAACACATTAAATCAAGGATTACTATGAATGCTGATGTAAACGTGAGATTACTATAATACTAAAAAACGTGAAAACAGTTAAGAACTTAGTGTAGGAGATTCACAGTATATGAGACTGAAGTAATGAGGTCGATGAAGACAGGATACTATGCTCCTCCCTCCAAAAATCCAGACATCAGAAGCACCAAAGCAAGTATTGCAGCACTGTCATTAGTCTTCCTTAGAGGTCTCACAGCAAGCTGGCCAGAAGCCATTTACCCTGTAGAATCTCAGCCATAGTTTAGAGGATACAGCTGCACTATGTTTAGGGCAAATATGTTATTGTGAGCAGACAGAGGAATTATTAAATGGCTAATTCTTCTTGTGTATACAACTACAACACAACATAAATTTCTTTTCCCTCCTCCACCTCTCATTACTCTAAAACTGATGAGGAATAATATAATTGAGTGATCTTAAAAGATATTCCAGTCACAGTAACTTATGACCACGATCACAGGAAGTATAACAAGAAAAAGAAATGAGATTAATCTGAATGACAGCATTTTAACGAATATTTAACAACTTTAGAAAGAGTAATATTAATAACAATGCTATTTGAATGAGCTAGTTCTTTGCAAAACTACTGATCATGGCAAGCATTAGGTCTGCCTCTGACTTCAGGTTGGTGAGTCCTGCTGAAAGCAGTTATACTTCTACAATGGTTTTACAGCTGACACAACATGAAACTATCAGTGACCAGCGTACGAAACAGTTGCCCACCTAGAAACAATCAGGAACAACTTTCCCAACAATACCAGTTGGAAGAACCAGTGAAGGTTGTACGCAAATGCCAAAGGGAATAGTGAATACAGAACAAAAGCTAACAAAGCCTTTTAGAAGGAAAGTACAGTGCAAACCAACCAAAACTTGGCAATATAAAACCAAGCAAACCTGCAGTGCCTCAGCTGTACAAAGCTGATAGCAGTCTTCCTTTCAAAAAACATCAAATAATCCAATACAATAACATATCACTTAGCGCACTACATAATAAACGTACACTCTTATTGTACATTAAAAGGCAGTACATTTTAAAAAACAGGACACTGACTAATGCTTTCAAAAATTGCAGTAATTTAAACAACGTCAAGTAACTGCAAAGTCATGTTTAACAATCATGAAATACAGACATCTGACATCTACTTCTCATTTTGAAGGGATAGCAGAAAGACATCTTGTAACTATATAAGCAATAGTTACAGGTGAAAATGGGTAAGCAAGCAAAACATTTCGCCCACTTAGAACTCTCCTGGTAATTTAGATAAATTATTCTTTACTTCATAGCTCTCCCATGTCAAATCCAGCTGAAAGTAGTTTTGCATTTCTACATTGAAGAGAGAGATTAAAAAAAGCTACTCTGAATTACACCAAAATCAGACACAGAAGGTTACTTAAGAGTGGTTAATTGTTAAATGCTGTCAAAATGCAATCCATATTCAAGCCTAGTCTGAATGGCAGGATCTGTGAACTGTGACACAGCATCTTCAGCACCCAAGGCAAACGGCTCTGCCAAAATAGATGCTTGTTCTCAGGTGATAGGATTCCATTTTTAACTGGAGATCTTGCAATTCAATAAAAAAATTGGAATAATTATTTTCTTGTCAAAATAATTTTGAACAAATCTGCTTTTTCTAACAACAACAAAAAATTTTGAATTAAAAATCTGCCCTCCTTCTACCCAGGCCCTACACAACCCAGAAGTGGATCTATTTCAGGAGCACATAATATGATTCTGTGTACAGATATTTAACACTCTAACACAGAGTGAAAACATCTGCAATCCTTCAAAATGAAGAAGTGGAATCTATCTCATGTACTTGAAAAAGCTGGGTGTAGACATACTTGAAACTGGAAAGTAAGTATCAAATGGTGGAAGTTACAAAACCATTTTTTAAACATACTTGTAGCAGCAGTTCAATGTCTTGTTTTTCCAGGTACGAACGAGTAACAACCCGTCCATCAAAGTCTACTTCTGCCTTGAATCTCACTTTGCTCATTCCCATGTCTGTGGCTTTAACATCATGAATTGCTCTGAAACACATAATTTTTAAAGAAAATGTAGAACAGCATAAAACAAACAACTAGTTAGTTTGACTTCTGATGTTAACAATATCATCATGCTAAAATGATTGTGTGATTTTAAAGGACTGTTGCACTTGACTAACATAATCCTCCTTTTGTCACCATGCACTTCCATTAAATACTGATTGATAAATACAATTATATTACTTCCACAGGTACCTGCTACACCAAGAATGATATCCCGCATCAATAAATGGCTCACTGCAATAAAAGACAGACTATGAGAAGCATTGCTGATTAAGAACTAGACTAGTAGTATTTAAAAACAAACAAAACCAAAAAACAAATCCCACAATAAAAAGTGAGAACTTCTCTGAGTTAAATTTTTAAGTTCAACTTACTTGCTACTGCACAGTTTTTGAGCATATACATGTAACTACTTAAAAATATTTCAGTACTCTCAGTTCTGAGGTGAAGAACTGCCAATTGCCAAAAGCACATATTGCAATTACAGAAGCATCCTTTCAAAGTACATGTGATGTAAGAGAAAGTTATGGATGTTGTGCTTGGAACTCATTTTTCATCATACTGAATATTGGTCAGAACTCACCACATCACCACTGTTTGTAAATGCTGGAAATGTGTACTTACGTAAAGTTTCCTAACAGAAACTAGAACATGAATGTTGCCATGTGTTG
The DNA here is from genome assembly GCA_013400375.1 of Thinocorus orbignyianus. Lineage (NCBI taxonomy): Eukaryota > Metazoa > Chordata > Aves > Ciconiiformes > Thinocoridae > Thinocorus > Thinocorus orbignyianus. The sequence goes on along the minus strand of VXBW01005592.1, from coordinate 249,768 downwards.
TATTTTGGTCCTTTGAAAACTACTGGTTTTTTATGGCATAGTTTTGTTCCAGTTTGTTAGATAACTCTGTGATGTGTGAATACAGGTAGTAAACAAAAAGCCCTCTATTTTCCAGGGATAATAAGAAATGAAGCAAACTTAGAATGCAGACATACTGTGGTGCATTTCAACAGCAGAATAAATGTAAAATAAAATCTCTAGGTTTTTTTTTCTCATTATATTAACACAAACTTACTTATCTTTAAAGCTAAGTAAAATTTAGTATTGCTACAGCAGAGAAAGTTTCTACATTTTTCTATTAAGGCCAAAAAAAAAAAAACCAAAAGTGGAGACTAAAATATAGGGCTTAAATCACAAAGAAGTTTCAAATATTTGAAATGCTTTCTTCTGACACTTACAAAGCAAGTCAGCAAAACAAGTACCTGAGGTCAACTATAAAATATTCCGAAGCCTTTAGTTTTAGTAACAGGAAAATGCAAATCTTGACAATTTGTGACGTTCTAACACAAATTTGTAGGTTCAGCAATAAAGCTCACTTGACAGCAAGTACTGAACTTTCTTTCCATCCATTTTTACTAAGTTCTGCAATTTCACAGCATCTTTAAGATTAGCGTGTCTTTTATCTCAAGCAAATTTGCTCTTCCTAACTAGAAGTGTTTCTTCTCATCTGAATGTTTATAAATTACAACTAACTACACCAGGGTTGCAGGTAGCGAGGAGAAGGCACGTTTTATAATCAGCCTGATAAAGTGAGCAGTCAACAAAGAACCGGAAGCAGAAATTTAACATGAAACACAGAAACATTTATGGGGTTTTTTTTAATACTCAAAGTGGAGTAAGCACATTAGAAAAAAATAAATAGATCATGAACTAAATACTAAATATAGAGACACCAAAACCACATCATAGTAAACATTTAAGCAGATTAGAACTATCAGCTTACTGGTAGAAATAAAGAATTTCCAGCTCCAATCAAATTTACACAGCTATTCTGTGGGAAGCTACCAAATCCAAACAGTATTAACTGCGGTGACCTAACTGGCATCCAACTACCAACTCACACAAGAGGGTACTGAAGATAACAGATGTGGTTCAATGAGGGTTATTGAAGAGAATTTGAATCCATGTGATTTAAAAGTGTTGAAGATATAGTGCCTACCAGAGCTAAGCGAGAAGATAACAAGAGATATTTGAGATTCTCATTAAGCAGTAACTTGATAACAAAATTCAGTGGAATGTAAATGAAAAAAGTCTACCTTTCTGCTTATAATCTGTCCAGGAAAGATAAGACAGTGAGTCAGGAGGAGAAAAATCACTAATAATTCAAAAACACAAATGTGCATATACTAAAACTTAAGCTATGAATCTTGCTTACAGAAGCTTCTGGATGGCTAGTAGACATCATCAATTCTAACTACAGAAAAAGAGCAAGTTTCACACTAAAGAAAAATTTATTAGAAGACGTCAAGTCCTTTTTTCCTCTTTTTTTTTTTTTAACTCCAAATCAGAATGACAGATTTTCCAGCACAACAGTAGCACAATTATCCAATAGTCATTACAATGAAATAAAAATTTAAGATTAAACTGTCACTAAGAATAGTTTATGCTTAGGAATCCATGATTATATTCCATAAGAATAGAACTGGGACAGTCAACACTAAAGTATATATTTTATTTCACAGTTCTGAAAGCCTAGTCTCCTACACTTCAGTTAAGCTGAACACAAACAAGATTTAGGCACCAGAGGTGTGAATCAGAGTTAAAAATGGAATATTTATGTAGCAAAAAATAAAAGAAATTTTCCAGCTGAGAACAATTCTGAAAGTCCATTCTGGATCATAAATACAATAAGGAGTACAATTAAAAATTACCAAGCAAAATGGAAAGAAAGGTGAAATAAATAACTACGAGCCTAAAAAAGAAATCTAGAAAGTTCAGAAAACTGATAGAAGCAGCATAAAAAAAAAAGTTATTTTCTGTGATACAAACCACTTTATTTTTTTTGAGTATAGCAGAAACAAAGGATAACCTGGAAAGAAGTCTCTACTAGATGGAGATGGTAAAAATGTTACGAATGATACAGAACAAGCAAAAACATGCAATAAGCATTGTCTTCTTGACCTAAAAAAGCAAACATGTATTACTACCACACAGCATTCCTTTATAAGTAACAAAGCAGCATATTGCCTATTTAAAAGAAAAAAACGCTTCTAATTGAGCAGGCTCCATAACCTGCATTCAAGAGAAAAAAGAACTATGAATAACTGTTAAGGCCAATTAACTTTTCATCCTGCAATACTGATGAGAATTTTAAAAAAAAAAAATTTAACAATACTGTGCCAGAATTTAAGAATGGCAACTGAGGCAATCAATTTAACTAAAGACAATGTCATCTGACAACCCAAAGAAAAACAGTGAAAGAGGTGGTGGTGGTGGGAGAAATAAATTAAGAACATTACATTCCAGTCATTAAGGTTTTAGGGAGTATAGATCTTGTCAAACAACCTTGCAAAATAATTCAAGATTTAACTGAAAAAGATCAACAACAGAAACATTATTTATTTTAGTAGTACAGCAGTTAGAATTGTCTGATAAATCAAATACTTGACAGCAGCCAAACGTGATGTTCGGGCAAGCTATTGCTGGAATAGTAAGTTTTAAGTGGTGGTGAAGGTGATGGGAGGTGAACATCAGCACCTGTGGATCCTTTGGTCAATCTGGATTTAAAATACCTTCTGCTAAATACTAAATGATTCCTTAATATATTCCCTTCATATTTGGCAGAACCCATCTGTAAAGAAAGATTGCAAACCCTGCCTGAAAGATCAAGGGAGGGCTGTTCTTGCAAACAGCAACTGCAAAAAATGATTGCATGAGATCTCAGGTACAGTTTGATAAGTGAAGACCCTGAAAGGTTGAAATAAAAATGCCAATATTAGTCACAGCCATAGAAGCAGACGAGAATTCAGGAGCTTTTTCTTCTACATTTGGTGTCAGCAGGAAAAATGTAAGAGTAGGACATACTGCTACACATCCCCATTTAAGAAAAGTTTGAACATTCAATAAAATGTTGAAAGTCTTACAAACCCAAAGCTATAATGAAAACATACAAGTAACCTTTTGAAGAAACACTTGATGCTAAAAGACTTCCTCATTGAAAATTAAGAAACCAAAAAAAAAACCTAAATAACCAAAGGCTGGAATAAGAAAAAAAAAATCAGAGTAACTTTTTCCCCCAAATTGTGCCTAGTTACAAGCAAGGGTAATACACATTTACATCTCAGAGAATTCCGAGATCAAGTCCAGGTGTCTTATTAGAAGACATAAGTTAACCAAGCTCAAGATTAGGTTTGAATTAAGCCAATTAGGCTTGAAAAACCTGGCCAAAGACAAACTGTGCACTAAAAGAAATCAAAGGGGATAATGCAATGGATCTAAGATAGGAATCACTCAAGAGAAAGCACATACAGAAGGTCCTGCACACAGTGCTATGAGATGTACTTAAACTTGCTTCAGCTTCTAACATTACGAGAAACATACTTTTTTATCAAGTCTTCAGTTTTTTTATTCTTCTTGTTTTAAAATTACTTATTTTAAGAAAATACCTACAGCAAGGAGATCAACTAAGTCTGCTCTGTTGAGAAGTTAGAACCATCTGCAAAATGGAATATAATATAAAATGGGTAAGAGAAATCTTACGATTCTAGCATGAGATAAGCGAAAGCCATCTATGCATCTTCAAATAACTGTGCAGACTCACCTACTCTAACACAGCACTGTTTATACAGGATCCACCATTCAGACTAAGCCAGGGTCACAACAAATCCTTAACAGAGTTTAGTTATTGCCATGTGAAAGTTCTAACACAATCCTATTCCAAAACAGGAATCTCATTTAGCTTCTGGAACAAAGGGCATGTCGTTCAGATCTGTTGCTTGCAACTGAGATGATGCAGCACTTAGTTCCTTTCAAGTATTAACTAAAGGGTTTGGTTTTTCCCCAGAGCTTAGTAATGACTATGAATAAAAAAAGCACTAAAATATTCTGATTTACACAGAAATATATTCCTGCATAAAGATTAAAAAGAAAACAAAAAGGGGTTTGCTACTAAATCAAGGTTAATAAGGTTAAAGTAGGCTAAAACAGCTCCTTAAAAAGCATTTAAACAAGATTTCCGTTTACAATTACAATGAGCTATAAATTTATTTCACTGCAAATTACAGATTTCCAAAGAAAGAGAAATTAGCATTGAGTTCATTCTGTAAGCATCTCACATGCAGAATCTATTACATCATAATAGTACTGCAGCACTTCACTGCCAACTGCTACAGAATTCCAGACACTGAATATTAACAGTAACAGAATGTAAATTATCTAAGTGCTAATAAACTATAAAAGCAGCATTACAGTATTATTTAAGTGCTCGCATTTCATACATTTGAAAACAGTTTTATGTTTGTGATGGCTTTCTCATTAAGTCATTGTCAATTCCTGTAATTAATATAACTGTTAGAATACACTTGCAATTTCATTTCAGCTGTGGAACATCTGAGAAGTACAAGTATTCAAATTTTTAGCACAGAAATGGAAGCTAGTAACAACTAAGATTCTAAAACCTCAGTACAGAAGAATCCACCCCAAAAATAATCAACCTCACCAAATTTCTCTCATTTAAAGCACTTGAGCTATTTTTTTTCCCCAAATGTTATTTTCCTGCTTCTTGCTTTTAGTAAAGACTGAGCTATAAAGATTCTTACCTTACTACAGGATCGCTTTCCAGTAACTCAGTGAGTCGCTGCAGTTGCTCAGGCTGAATGGATCGTCCGAGGAGGGCTTCAGTGTTAGTGTAGATTAGAAATGCTGACACAGTTCCTAACAAAGTTCCAACACCCAGAGAGCCCACGCTGTCATAATAAGGATTTCCTAAACAAGACATGTCAAATCAGTTTCACAGAGCGCTTCTAAAACAGAGTAGACAATTCAGATGCCAAAACTATGTATTCTTTTCAGTGTGACAAAGGGTAGGGGGGCCAGTGGGGAGGCTGTTGGTTTTTCCTTTCTGGTGGGACTTTTTTGTTTGGTTTGGCTTTCGGTTTGTTTGGGGTTTTTTTAACAGGCTGGTAATTCTTTCCTACCATGGGGCAAGATGAAGCTGGAAGAAAACAAGCTATCTTAAGATAAAGACTCAAGTCCCTCCTGTCCCTCAGCCACTCTTTCCTCCGGCAGGACTAATAAGTAAGTATGCTCTTGTCAGCTATCTGGGTTTCTGCGTATAGATTTACCATTATTAATATAAAATTATATAAATCTAGATACAGAGAGTAGCACAAAATTCTGGGTTCTTTAACTAGTAACTCAAAAACTGCACGTGTATTAACCATTTCTGGAACAAAGCACACCCTTAGTAAGCTTTAAACAAATTCATTCATACTCAGATTTGTAGAATAAGTAATGTATTTTTAACTTTATGAAGGAAACTAAAGATGGAACAGAAGCCTGACTTCTACCTAAAAAACAAAATTTGTAATTAATTCATTAGAAGCCACAAAGAAACAAAATTACCATGTTTATTTTTTGAACAATTGAAAAGCCAAAGTCAATACTTAAAAAGGGACACATGTCCCCTTTAGAAAACGTAACTGCAGCAAAGAGACTTTGAATCAGTTGCCACGTAGACAATCCTACCTGTGAGATAGGTTTGCCACACTGTTCACGAGCAGCTATTGCCATCTGAAGATAACACTAATAACATTAGGTACCAAAAGGAAGGAAATAACTGTGTCCTTAAATTTTCCCCACAAGCACAGGGAGCTGCACACCACTGAATAAGGAAGCTCAAAAATCCCAGAATGAACTGAAGCAATTTTGGTAACTGATTACAATAAACATACCTTTAGTAAATAATAGCCTAGTTTGTATGATAAAATAGATCAAAAGGAAGTTAAACCCATCTGCATGTACTCTTTCAAGCCTAATCCCACCAGTAATAGATATAAATACAAAGGTTGGGTTTTTTTCATAAAGTATTTTCAACTCAAACTCTAGAAATCCAATCAGAGAACAGTACAAACCTCCAGAAGTTCACACAGTACAATCATCAGGAAGAAAGCAGAGATGTATTTAAACTTAACTAATATAAACTAAATACTCCGTGTTCACACCGTGCACAGGAGGGACTTCACATCCTGCTTGCCTCAGCCTGAAGTGGATTTTTACCTGTTAAAGAAGTCAGACCCATACAGGTAGCAGCTACGGCCACACTCAGAACTGCTGCAGCATCCTCCAGTAACACAACGTTCGTACTGGGATCACGACTCTGCACCACTGCATATACAACAAAACAAACAAAAAAATACATTGCTTTGGAAAGCTTTACTACATTATGCACAGTACTTAAAACTATACTAACACCATCAACTTAAGAGAAACATTTCCCTAAATAGAGAATCAAATTTCTGCATAGGTACACACTTCTGAAAGTATTCATAAATACACAAAACAAGCCTTGAGCCAATTATGGAAGCTTCTCCAAAATATCTGAAAAATTTAAAGGGCATTTATTCTGAAAAATGCAAGTAGTTTAGTAGCAGTATCTACATAGCGTTACTTAAATCAACAGGTTTTCACCCAATTTGTAACATGTATTTGTTACTAGAATAGAAAATGATCAATAAAGCAAGAGAAAACTTAAACCAAAGTTGTTTCTGCCATTATGCAAATACTAGTAAATAGATTCTGTTTTAAATAACCACATACCATATTGATAAAATGAGAGACCCTTGGCTTGAGCACTCCTGCGAATTTCATTTATAGCAACAAGTAGGGTAGCTGAAACAACACAAAAGTAGTTGTTGAAAATGGTAAGAAGTAAAAAACACTTGTTTCCATGTGAAAAGAGGAAATTTTTCTTTATATAATAGTAACAATCATCCAGAAAGCTCTGATTATCAGTACTCTCAACAACGACAAAGAATAACGCTACCTTCCTTTCTACATCTGTCTCCCATACAAATTGGAACAGTTATATTCACTAATACTTTAATACAAAAAAGACATTTTACAAATACTTTCCAAATTATCTGTTCTTCAACTTCTTACTATACAGACATATAATACATGAACATTACACATTAGATGAGAAAAAGTCTTCCCACTTTTTCATTTGTTTACAACACAAGTGTTTGCAACAGAGCTCAAAACTTTACTGCGTATGCAAGGGCCAACCATTACTGTAAATACATTGTACTATAAGAGATTATAAATACTGAAATATAAACGTTTCTCAAAACTGCCTACCTCCTTCAGATACCAATGACCCTGCTAAAATGCAGTATGCCTGTATGGAGAAAAAAAAAAAGTCTCAGTTATTATGTTATATGCATATTTGTAGAGATCTCTTCACCATAAGCTATCCAAACCCACTACCCACTGTGCTGTATTGCTGTCCCTAAACAAAAAGCAGCCAACACTATTTGAAATACACAATATACTGCAAAATTAGAAAGGAAGACCTCTTGGGAGGTATGAAGGGAGGATGCATGGTTTAAATAGCTCATTTTACTATAAGATCAGTTATAATTTAACATTATTTTTTTCTTAAAACACATTCTCATTAAGGATGGTTTGAGTTAATTGTGCTGGGATTCAGACTGACTCAGGAAGTGAACTGCAGACTGTGTCATTACTTTCTATTAAGTCACAAACATCAGATACAATATCAAACAAGATCAGCTTACCCAAAGAAGAGATTCTATAGGATGCGGGTGGATTAAACCTATGATCCCATGATACCAAGAAAGTCCTGCACCCATCATGAAAATGCCCACCCCACTGATCAGGGAGGCGATATAGCGCATGTTTGTGAAACCATACCTAGATGAAAACAAAGAAAGAAATTTAGAAAAATAAAGTTCTATGTCTCTGCAAACACATCTACAAGTTTTTTCCATTAATTTTTATATGTCTTAAATTATCACCGTATGACCGGGCATCTATTTATGACAAAGCTACTAAACCCAACCTAATCAAGGGGGGAAAAAAGCCACCTGAAAAAGGGTATCTAGTACACAAAAGGACATCAAGAAGAGATATTTTTCTAATTAGTTTTTACAATATTAACAGCTGCTGTATTAGCTCTTGCACAGAGACTGAAGATTTTATTCACATAAGAAAAAAAAAATCCCATGTATGTAATTTTTACATTTTATTGAAATGCTACTTCTAAACGAAAACTCTAACTTCAAAGGCAGCCAGTCCATATCTTTTATAATGCTAATTTAATGGGAATAAGATTTGTGATACCTTTAAGTAGTCCAGCTAACTGCAAACATTCAACACTTGCAGTTTCTAAGAACAGTGGCAAGAGGTAAAGCAATAATAAAAGTGTACCTCTATCCCTTCCTTTTTCTTTTGCATTAATAGCTACTACAAACAGTATGTTTCTTTAGTAACATTTAATAAATTGTACAGAAAACTATATTGAGGAGGATCTGATGGTCTTAATGAAGAGAAGTTGAGCTACTTCTGTAAATTAGACGTATTCTGAACTAGTACTTAGAATATGAAAGACTTGCCCAAACACATGAAGTGGAAAGCACATCAACACAAAGAACTTATCACAGACAGTATAACTTCTAACTTTCAAGAAGTTGTAAAAACTTATCAATGATATCCTTATTACTCAGATAAAAACAGAGTGTAGTTTAAGTCAAAACCCCCTCCTGAAATGTAACACACATCAAGTCACTGAAGCTAAAACTCCTGCAGTTTGGAAGAAATCCCTTTTCTTATTATATCTATTGTAAACAATGCTTTTAAGACATTATATGAAACAGCAGATTAAAAAGAACAAGGTGACACACAAATAAGAACTAATCTAACTCCAACATGTAATTACCAAAATCATTATTTACTCAAAAAGCTTACGGATGACTAGGGTCAGGTGTCCTTGCAGACTGACTGATGCCCAAAGCTAGCAATGCCTATTTAGGATAAAAGGAAAAAGATCTTTGTTAAGAAAAAATATATTAAAATTTCAGAATAACTCTGTATGAATGGAACTTGAAAGATACGGCAGCTACATATGCTTGTTACTTTTGTTACTATTTTATTAGAGCTAGAATATAATCCTCAAAAACCTCTCGTAAATCTACTACCCCCAAAAAATTGCTAATTACACATATGTATAAAACAATTACATATATGTAATTATAGTGTATCTACATATATAATTACTGTTAATTATAATTTTAGAACTGCGACTGAAAGCGAACATTACATGGAATCACAAGTGTTGTTGCTCTGCTTCAATGTGAAGGAATGAAGTTGTTCAGGGAACAGAGCTATTTAAATAAACCCCTCTTGAAGGGAATTTATACAGACTCTAGTGATGGCATACTACATCTACAGCAATAATTTTATGCTGCAGCTTTTTTCAGCAGTGCACCAAGTTTTCTTATCATTTGGACATCACTCAGTAACACTTTAAGATGACCAACACATCATTCTTGTCAGTGAGGGACAGGGAGCAAGGCAGAGAGGAGGGAGTGTACAACCTAGACTACTGAGATTTTGTTCTGACACCATTTCCTAAAGATCAGGCTGGTGACATTATTATGTATATGCATTGTTACAAACAAAACTAAACCTTTCCTGGGACTAAATTCCTAGTGTCTGTATACTACACTAACAGTAAAACCTGTCTAACCCTTCTTGGGGCACTTGCATCTTGATATTATAGGGAAAATAAACTGCAACTGAAGTACAGAACAATTGATAATTGGCAAAACCAATAGTTTAGAAGAAAAGAACAGAAGTAATGAGGGTAGATGGTTTGAAATAATGTAGACAGTATTATAAACAATATCATATTAGCAGAAATACTAGCACTAATACCATTCAAATAGATTTTATTCATACAGGTGAATCTTTCCAGATTCCTTCTCCATTTGAAACTTCTAGAGTAGGTCAGATATTTTACTGTTAGTTTATAAACCCTCCATCAAATTACTGGCTTCAATATAAAAAAAACAGCCAGATAAACCTGTAGAAACCACTAATTGAAACCACTACTTTTGGCAAGTAAATCTGCAAGAGTAACAACAGCTTTGCACTCAGATCAGGGAACAGCAGGAAGAGCTCTGGGCTTCCCAACATTCCTAAAGCAACATGAATTTCTGACAAAACATGGCTTGATCTGCCTACGGTTTGATAAGACTGCATACAACAATAACATTCCTTTGTAAGGGAAGTTTGCTTTTGTTTCTCAGAAGCTAAAAAAAAAAAATACATGTATAGTACACACACATAGAGAAGAGTACATCTTTCTCCCACTGCAAGCACACAGAGCTGACCACGCTCTGGACAAGCTTTAAAATCTGAATGACTGAAACTAGAAATTATTTAAATAATAAAACAAAACACAGAAACACCCTCTCTCAGATGAAACGGTTTCTTTAAAAACATCTTTAAGATTCTTTTGCCTCAAAATTATTTAAACAGTTATTAGATTAAGTACTAGCTTTTTTCCTCCTAAAATATATTATTATTAATTCTAGGAAGCGTGTAAACTCTACAAAGCTGTGCAAAAATGATCACAGGTATTGAACAGGAAGAGCACAGTAAATATACATCCCAGCAGCATCTGAATGTCATTGTAAACAAGAGTTCTGGCTAATAACTTGGGAGTTTCTAGGCTTCTCTATAATGCTGATGCTATCTATGAGCAAACTTTGTAAAGAAAAAGTATGCTGACACGTGCTCTAGGCCTCCTAAAGAAAATACTGGTTTTATGTCTCTGCTGCTTAGTATTTGACAGTATAGGCATGCTAAGGAACACTAGTAGATTGAATTATTGCTTTTAAGTATAACACAACTAATCTCAGTATCTGCATTCATTCCTGGAAAATTATTGCAAGTGTCAACTTAAGCAGAATAGAAAAAATACTCACCTGGTTGCACGTGTCTGCTAGAGAATGTATGGCTTCCGAAAACATACTTGCAGAACCAGTGTAAACCCAAGCAAGTAGTTTAAAGAAAAAATTCAAGCCATTTCTGAAAACAAAGAGAAAAAATAAGCTAAAGAACAACAGAATATTTGGTCTTTAATATTTTCAGTAAACTCACAAGTGCTGTATAATCATGCACTACCTGCCAGCAAGTGACGAAATCAAGTATCAGTTCATTAGAGACCTGTACAGGCATATAAGGCATACACATTTTCTGCATGGTTATTGTTAAAAAGCCCTTTCAGCTAAACTTGATCTGTAAAGATACACAATTTATTCTTTCTAATTATTATTAACTTCTAAGCAGTCCTGAGCAGATCACACTTCCTGAAAACTACCATCACATTCATCAACTAATTGTCTACCAGTGGGAAAACGCAAGACTTAAAAGCCTCCTTGCTCTTTCTTCAACCCTTTGCCTCCTATACAATCTCTCCTAATACTGGATGGCAACATTCCCCACTTCCAGTACGATACAAACATGAGACAGGAGGGAGGAAGACAAGGCTGTCATTAGACCATCACATCACAAAAGGCACTCAGCTGATATTTTATTTCACCCCCAACAAATTCCAGTTTTGGGGGCGGGTGTGGAATTTCACATACTAGAAATCCAAGAAAAAGCCATACTAAGACTTTACAATGTCAGGCACAGCAAAATCCATCTGTTAATGATGTCCAGTAAGTTGGAGACTAGGATAGAGAGATGAAGAGTGCAACACGGGAAACAATTACAAAAAAACCAGTGAGTCTCCAGAGACATCAAGGCCATTTTCTGTTTCCTGAAAAAGGCTGTGTTTTTTACTGCAAGTAAATTATGCATTGACTTAAAAAACAAATTCACCACTGCACTTGAAAATAATAAGCCCTTAAAGCCTAAATTCTGCTGAAGTAATGCTACAAATATTTTAAACAGCAGAAAAAAAATAATCCAGAATCAGCAGATTCTGAAAAGGCGGTTTTAAAGACACTGAATCAGTTTGAAACAAAAGTCATGTTTTACATCAGTGACCACCAATTCAGAAAGTATTTTCTCTATTCTATTGAAATGAACTAACTGACACATTCAGCTACCTCATTTCTATCTGTGTGGACTTGAAAGAGTAGGAAAGCTAGGCAAAGTCTAAAAAAAATTTACTGTAATGATTTGGAAATCATGCCAAGAAACAACAACAAAAAAAACCAAACCATGACTTAGGTACAATTCTCTTGCTTAGTAAGCCTATACTATACAGCATTTTCTAATAAGCCTCTCTTCTGTACCTTGAAAAAAAGAAGTTTCATCTAATACAGCTGTTTATAACCATACTCTGAAGCCTACGTAGAAGGCATACATTCACCAACAATGGGGGAGTGGGAGGAGGAACGCGGAAACAGATATACATCTTCCTGCTATCAGAAATCTTGGCAATTTTCTAAAAATTTAATTGGTAACTTTAAGATGCACTGATACATGAAAAGAATCAATCTTCCTTTGAAAAAAAAAATACACAAATGCAAAAGTAGATCAAAATCAGTTATTCTCATCAAGGTTTCTAAATTAACAATTTAAATAACAACTTAAAAAAATTCAGATATATCTATCCTGGCTGAACTGTAAGTTTGAAAAAATTAAAGGGCATTAATATTTGCTGTTACATATACATCATTCCAAATTTGTTTCAAAGATATACATCTTGGGGTTTTGATGTGGTTATGGGGAACAGGAACTATTGGAAATTGAAAAATATGTATGGCAAATTGTACCACCATGTGAATGCCCACTATTTATAGTCTAGCTTGCAGCATAAGGTAACAATCTAGAAGGACCTGGTCTGATTCACACAACCATCCCTGGTTACTCACATAAAATATTTAGACTTCTTGAGAAAGGAGAGTAAAAAATTAAGTGACAAAATTTAAAAAAACAAAACTGAAAATATTCAGATCCATTATGAATCTATGTGGAAAGAATCTTCTATTTAGCCTCTAAATTTCAGAACTGAACACATTTCATCACATTTATTTCCAAAGAAGTAGTAACACTACCAACATCCTTGGTCACTGCTATTTTTAAAAGAGTATTATATACCTTGCAAACTCTTTATTGCTTATGAGGTAGAGCGTGCACATGACAATGAAATCACTTCAACAATGCCAGACTGAAGAATATTTTGCTGATAACAGACCATTCCCTTTTTGATAAAAAACACTGCCTTCCTGCATTTCTCTAACAGAGCTTTAGAGTTTTTCCCCACACACAGAATTCTACAAAACACCAGAGAGTCTACCAGCTCAGCTGGTCTATATGCTCACACACGGATCTGTAGAGAAGAGTTTTGCTTTTGACAGAACCCCATTGCATCCTCACTGGGGAAGCCTGAGCTTTGTGAAAAGACTACCAAGTCATTCCAACTGGAGAAGTTAAGACAGATTTGCCTTTCTTGACCCAAAACCAGAAGCCATTGAAAATCACGCTGATTTCAAAAAGATCAGGACCACAAAGAAGTACTGATGGTGGCCTTGAGTTAAATCTCAGAAAGGTATTTAAGGGCTACAAGAGGTCTTTTAACATCTAAGCAATCCCCACAAGAAGATGACTGAGCAATACAACAATCTCTACAAACTTCTGCTGGCCTGGCTGCCAGGCATTCATCTGTAAAAGTGCCTAATCATCCAATTATTAGTATTCATGAAGGACAGAGTGCAACATTTATAGCAACATCTTATTTACAAAGCAGGAGCAAAGGTCTGTTTTCTCTAGTTCATTGTAAGAGAGTGAAGGAGGTGGAAGTGACTTTGCAACATCACCAACATCCATACTAGCAGATCTACGTTTTCAGCCTGGAAAACTCTGAATAGTTAATAGCAGAATAACTCAATAAAGAGGGAGGTTTTCAGTCAAACAAGCTTTGTGGGGGAGTGCATCCCCCTCCAAGCAAAAAGCGTAACTCTGAGATTTCCTACAAAAATGTATCTCCTCCTCAAAATGTTAATTGCTGTGCCAAAAAAGCATTTTTTGCTGCTTCTATTTTGCTCCCTTATATTGTTAGTGTCTTAACAAACAAACACCCTTTATAAAATCAAATTTATTTTAAAAATTTGCAGGATTTATGGCTAGTAAATTTTAACCACCATTTCCCCAAGAGAAACTTTACACACTTCTGTGTATTTCACGCCAGATAGCCTATGTTCATTTCCTTTAAATCAGGATCATTAGTTTTGTTTCATTCCAACTCATAAGACATGTGAAAGTCAAAAACCTCCTAAAACATCCCCTTCCAGGTTAAAGAGGAATAGAGTTGAATAGCAGCAGAAACAGAAGTGTGAATTCTTTTCTGTTAGTTATATGGAAGAGTGTTTAAAACATATGAAAAGCCTGCTCTCAAGAAGGAGCAAGAAAAAAGGACAACCTTAAATGCCGGCTACTCCATGTCTTCCAAAATTTTAGGTTTTTTACTTTAATAAACTGTTCAGTCTGATCAGCTTCAAAAAAATTTGCTCTTCCTTCATCAGAGATCTATTCTATCCCTGATCTCTATATACTGATTAATGTATTTACCTAAACTCTCTCCCATCAACAATGAATAAACAAATCTATTAAATTCAGTTATGGAGACACAGGTATCTTTAGCTCAAATACACAGACTGTTCTCATTTCCAGGATAATAAAGACAAATTGGTTTATACTTGCATAAACAAAACATTTATTTTTTTAAACTTACATGCAAATAGCTACCATTACCACCTTCCCTGGTCCCTTGAAAAACATAGCTGCTGCACTGGAGCGTGGCTATATAAAGAAATAAGAGATTATTAAAATAAAATAATCACATCTTGACCTCATGAAGGACTTAACATACGAATTATTAAATAAAAAACTTTGTATTGTCCTGTATTGCAGAAGTGAAGCCTACTAATTTACTACTAAATGCTCATCCAAACTGCAGGTCAGTCTTACACAAATGGATGGCTATAAAAAGGATAAACAACCAACAAAGCCTCCACCAGGGGCCACTGCAACCATAAAGTCAGGAGCCAGCTGTGCAGCAGAAAGACTAAGAAATCATTTTACCATAGCAGAGCACCTGGATTTAGGGAATGGGTCCATTTTACCAAAGAGGAAGGGCCAGTAGGGCACAGAGCAAAGTGTTAATGTTTTGGGTTGGTTTTCTTCCCCTTAAGAAACTATTTCATTTCCTTCAATTAACAATATATTTATTATGCATGTTTATAGACTACAGATGAAATCACAAATACAGTTGCAATTTTGTTAATAAGCAGATAACTGACCAAAAAAAAAACCAAACCCACACCTTACTGGTAGATTAGTGCCACAGTAGGAACCCATTTAAATTGGCATCATAACATTTACCACTGCACTACAATCAAGAGATAGATGTGGTACATTACAGTGCAAATAAATCTTCCAACGGTACTCAGTTAAGCTTATGCAAGCTTTTCACAACTTCTTCCTTCAAAAGGTGTCACAGTACATCTTGTAGCACTTTTCTGGCCAAAAACTTTTATACATTTCTTACCTTAGTATTTCCAAAGAACTCCTTGTATTCCCTCAACAGCCTTTGGTTTCTAAATAGATCTGCAATACAAAATTGTTATCGTGAATACTTACTAGTAACCAGTAGTTTCAGGAACTGAAGTCTATTCTTTTTAAGCAGCGGTCAACTTCTAGTAAGGGCTACACAGTCTAACTTTATCTGTGAAAAAAACCTCTCCTGGTATTGTTAAACAAATATTGTTACATACTCATGTAAAATTCCAAATACAACCTGTTAGGATCCTATAAATCGCTGTTACTTCTACCAACAAAAGGCAACACAGAGAAGGAAAAACTCAAAATACACTGCAGCAAATCCAGGCATTCTACTGTCCCTCTGCCGCCCCTTCAACCACAAAAGCGAGGAGGAAGGACATCTCAAAGCAAGTCTCTTAATGTCTGCATTTTTTCATCCACTAATGATACTCAGTATCTTCAAAACAAACATTGGTATACTACAGTTTTTTGTATTACATCCGAGAATTATTATGCTGGTTACTAAAAATTTTGAAGCAGATGTTATAAATGAAAAAATACACCATCCAGTGGATTTCTAACAATCATACTTTGTTGTTTACATCTGAAGTTATTTGAAAACTCCATACTTACTTTCCCTGTACTTGATCTCTGCCTCTTTACGTCGTTTCCTTTCTCTAGCAAGAGCCTCTGGACTACCCCAAACTTCTAGAGATCTGCACAAAGGAAAAATAACTTAGCAATTGTTCTATTTATGCAATTTCTTTTCAGTTTGGCTACATTACAAATGCCGCTCCTAAAAGCAAAACATCACATCACTCCTTCTGATAAGACAACACACACTGGGGAAGGAGCTGAGGGAAAGCACTTCATCTCTGGACATATGAAACATACAATCCAATTTTATATATACCATGTAATTGTGTAATTATTTACAAGGATATAAACTGTGTTCAGATATAAAACGGGAAACACTATTATCCTTTCATATTGTAAACATGACTTTTAGAAGGCTTTTTTCTTTCTCTCTCTCATATAATCCATTTTAAATGATCCAAACAGTTTCCTTCATAAAAATGTTCTTACTTTGCCTCTACATCTGATCTCAGGTACACAGTAAAAGTCTCGGTGTCATCATGGGGGCTTCGACGTTTAATTTTCCTCAGCTGGTCTAAGTCACTAAGGAAAGTGGACAAACAGTTTAGTGCAAGAAAAAGTTCATATTATTCTAATTTTTCTGTGATCTGGGTGATCTTCCACCATTTTGATATCAGTAATTTGCAGTACAAAAAACCTGAAGTTGTTTATTAGAGCCAAACAGAAAAGATCATGACCCCAAAATGCTGAAATAAGACTGATTTGCCATTCCCCCCTGTGACCAGCTGCTCCTCCCATTCAAATTTATGGTCACACAAGTACAAATAAATTACTTTAAGAAGCCACTACAGAAGTGAGGTAATTTACCGTTCCTAATCCACTGTAACACTATGTAAACAAGAATAACTTCAGCCACCTACCACTACGTACACCACAAAAGCATTTAGAAAAAGTTGCTGTGCAAAAATTACTCCACAATCACAATTACTTTTAAAAAACATATGAACAAACAAATATTCACAATTTACATTTCAACTCAAACCCATCCTACCTGGATTTAAGACAAAACTCATTTATTGCTCTGACTCCAGTGATGAAGTTATTCTGTGTGTATTTTGGTCCATACTCTCTTTTTTTAAGGACTGCTTTCACTTAAAACCAGAAATAGATAAAAGCAAGTTAAGTCACTCAGCAGAAGCTTCAAAAGGTAATTCAATCTAGTGTCGTATCATTGTACCTCTAAATGGAAATCTGAAAAACAATTTTGTCAGTGAGATAGAAAACTTAGAGTGAAGACGAACCATAGAATCGCCTGAGTGGGAAGGGCCCTTTAAGATCATGAAGTCCAACTATCAACGTAACACTGACAAAACCACCCCTAAGCCACATCCCTCAGCACCACGTCTACGTGACTATTAAACACATCCAGGGATGGTGATTCCACCACTTCCCTGGGCAGCCTGCTCCAATGTTTGGTAACCCAATTCACTATCAGAGCGAAGACGGAGTGAAATCAAGTAATGATAAAATAAAAACAGGAAATTTTGCTCTTATTTTATCTACTTATGTTTTTAAACAATGTCATAACTACAGACAAAAGTATATATTTACTACAGGCAGAAATGGGAACATTACAGCACTCGGATTAGGCAGTTCACGTGGTCAAAATATATTTAGAAGCAACATTGATTAGATTAACTCAGCAATAAGAAGGAACAGAGGAAGACGTGGAACAAGAAACAGGGGAAGATGAAGTATTCAGCTTAGACACATTAAGCCTGAGATGGTGAATGGGCACACCTAAAAACTTGCCAGGAGGACAGACTGCAGTAACACATCAGGAAACAAATTAGCCATTTCCTGACAAACTCATCCTCTTAAATTAAACAGAAACAGACATAGATGAGTATTTGAAAGAATAATCTCTATATTCTTTGTATTTGATTTTTCAGAAGTCATTTCCAAACAACTGAGCATCAATTAACGCTGATGTATAAGTGTGTTTTAAAATGTTATTCACACAACTTGTTACACAATTAAAGAGGAACCACAATTGCATTGCACATGTATTTTTGACTACTAGCAGACAGCAGTAAAGTTGCAATACAAGAAGAATTTCTTTACCTTTTACTTGGATTGGCTCTTTAATGAAAGACTGCTTTTGTCCTGCGTTGCTCGTATCTTGTCCTGTAAAACAAAAATAAAGCTCAGTGTAAATATGGAAGAATCTACTTTTCTTTTTAGTAGAGTTTGGTTAATGTAACAAAACAAAAATGTACTTTAATATTGCATTCCATCCTGACAGATAAAAAACAGTTTCGCTAGATTGCCAAGATTTAAAACTCCCAAAAAAATAGCAATAGTAAAATAAAAAATAAAAAAATGACAAAATCAGATATTTAATATAGCACTGATCAATCAAATTTTAGCAGCTTGCAGAAGACTACCAACTCACAACATAATTCAGAAAGTATCCTGATTTTTTCAAAAATATTTTAACAGCACACTTATAGTTTGGGGCCACTTTTACGCAAAAGTTTAGATTAGTAAACATAATGAATTCTATATAGTTTATGGCTGCTGATCACCCAAGGCTCACAGAGCTTTCAAGCTGTAATTCAATTTAAAGGGACTGAAACTTTTTCACTTACAAAAAACTAGCTCCTTAAAGTACAGAATACTTAAACTAAAGTCCACAACTCTTTTGGCACAAGCTGGAGCTAGAGTGAAAACAGTGTTTTAGCAGGTTTTCAAAACAAAACACAAAACCCTTATGATTCTAACACATTGAACCAACATACCTACTCTTTTGTGTCCTAACACTCTAACTTTGGAGTTTTACCACACATACAGTCATTAACAGAATTAAAACCAACCTCACTGAAAGTAACAGACTTTTTAAAAACTGAAGATTTTTAAAGCAAGTTTGTATTAATTAGTAAGGTAGTCCTAGCTTAACATGCTACTCAGATTACTCAAAGGTCAGGTATTCTTGAAGTTTGGTCTACATAACCCTCTTTTCATCAGACAATTAGTTCTTGTCCTAATAGCAACTGAGGATTAAGGCTAGTAACAATTCAAGTATACTTTAACACTTTTAAGTTTATGAAACTGACCTTATCACACAACAAAAAAGGCTGGACTATAAGTAACTAACATTCCTAAACCAGTCACCCCTATTGGTTATTGTTTGACTTGAAAACAAAAGCAAAAAAACCTTTGCTGTTACTTTCCTTTCTTTTCTTACCTGGTTTAAAACAGCAGGCAGCCAAACTATTGATACACATGATAAAAAAATTTTTGCTTAGCAAAAGCTTAATAGCTTCTTTCTAGAAGCTCTGCATACAAACATTTATGTCATTAAAAGAAATATCACCAGAACTATTTAACAAAAGATTTGGTCATCAGATTTCAGGGGGGGCAGGGGGAGGAAAGCTCAAAAATATCAAGATTTATAGCTCTGTACACAGACCACACCAGGTGCCTTTTTAAAGTTTACTATCTCGGCCTAGAAAATGGACAAAAATCACAATGCATCAGTGAGAGGGGAAAAAAAAACAAACAAACAAACCAGGAATACTTCAATTCATAATTACTGTTTTTCAGACAAGCAGAGGTTGCTACGATAGAACCTTCCAGATGAATAGATTAATATTTTCAATATCACATTAACAGGAAAAGTATATTATAGTATATTTACTTTTCAGATTTCTATCAAAATACACTTTCTAAATAAACAGTAGTAATATGTCCATAACACATAAGAAGGCTCTATCCACTAGGCTCCAGAAAGTATCACCTGTATGAAGCATGCATACAGTGATACGTATTCCAAAAGTAAAACTTTAAAGCTATTTTTCATCTATATACAGTATTGCCAAGTTGCAGTTTCATATACCCTGATATACATCAGCCGCACACTCTCAAGAAAAGGTTATGACTCCACGGTGCCCGTGTGGCACAGTTCCACTCAAGGCTTACTGTGACTCAAAGCCACGCCGCCACAAAGGGCAGTGTCTCTCCTCCAGCCATTTTACTGACAGAGAACAGATCAGCTTACTGGTCAATCTGAACCCTACCTCTGCAAAGCAGGAAAGCTATTATTTTTTCACAAAACAGGTCTAAATGTCATTAATGCCAGCACAAGAGAGGGAGTAATCAGATAGGCATGGGAAAAGGTGGAAACATCCCTCCTCATGACAATCAACAATTCTATAAGCTTAAGGTAATGATGAATGCAATAGTGTTGGACTATCTTCACACCTTTGATTTTCAACATCAGCAACTGCACATTAAGAACTCCAAAAACACCAACAACTGGTTCTACAGTCTTTCACTGAGTTCACGGAGACATTTCTCTATGAGAATCTCACCCCCTGGCAACCATCTTCAGCTCAAGAGTTTCCAAAAAATATAAATACAGTCTTAAGTATTATCCTCTTCTAAAATCCAATCACAGTCTTAAGAAACAATATCTAATTGTTACGCTTAAAACAACTTCTCTACTTCCAAACATCAAACAAGTAATACTCTTAGCTGCCTATAGTAACTAACTCCTGAAGACCACTGCAGGCCTCAGGAATTTACAAATTACCAAAGAAAGAATGAATACCTGAAACCCTGACAATAAAGAGAAAAAAAAAAAAAACAAAACATTTTAGTAGACCAATTAAGTCTTAGACACACAAAAAGAGAGCTTTAATTTTAAAAAGCATTTTTATCTCTCAAGTACAGTAATCTTCCAAACATGTACTTGTGCAGTCCCACCCTTAATAAGCAGAAAAAAAATGGCAGACACTCTGATGGAGCAAGGACAGTTCTGAACTTCACAAGCACCACAGTAGCACAAGATTGACAATCAAACTGAACAGCAAGGAGGGTCAGGTTACGTCCACTGTATCAAGCATTTAATGTGAATGCTGCAGTTCTGACAACTATGAGATTAGAAAGCTCTTCTTTACCAGTCATCTACAGCCTGACCTGGAGAAGTCACAGTGCTCAGTATTCACTCATTCAATCTCTATCACTAATTCGTTTCACGCAACGAAACTGAAATACTACAAAAAATTCTTATGTTACCTAATCCCTTCTGACATCCACATTTTATCATCATCACATCAAATTTGATTAAACTTAAACCCTTAAATACTGAGATGACAAAGAAATAGTTCTCAGTGTTCCTTCCCACTTATGCATTTGAGATTTACATACAGATACCCACAAACTAAGAATTCTGCAACTGTAACACCACACAACTGGATAAAAAGTTATCAATTGTTAAATACATAAAGTTTTTACACTTATCTAAGTACTCTTTATTTTAGCTTAGTACTACCTGTTCCAGCTTTATTTGGGGCTTCTTGAGGGGCTGATCCGTTTGTGTCTCCTGATCCAGGATCTTTTTTCTGACCATTGGAGGTATAAACTCTCACTTGACTCATCAACTGCACAGGCAGTCGATTGCATGGTAGAAAGTATGACAGACTCCCACTTTTCATTGAAGCTTGCCATCCTAACAGGGGGAAGAAAAAAAGATAAATTCAAGCAACCATTTTGGAAGGAAAAAGAAGGGAAAGCAGTCCAGCTACAGCAGAAAGTTACGGAAAGTTAGCTTTTAAGTACTGATCTGTGCTTAGGCATTACAAAATAGAGGAGTATCCAGCACCCTTTCACTGCCTCCCTTTAAACATTCCACTTCTAAATTTCATTCTAACATTATTTTTCCCCCATACAATCAGTATGCACTTTTCCTAAAGACCTCTAGATGATCTTAAGAGGGTAAAAAACAAAAAAGAACGGGGAAAAATAAAAGGCATTATTTGATAAGACTGGTTTATTGATACATTAAGTCCCATTCTAGCCATACTGCCTCAAAATCTTTGAAAAACAAGTATTTATAGAAGAACAAATCCAGATCACTACAAAACTATTGGCCAGTGTTGCCATTTCATTTCACTCCATGTACGCTCTGTACAAACCACAGATTACCAATTAAGATAAAATGATCTGGGCGCGTTACTCATTAAGAGCAACTTGCTACAGAAATCATGTTGAAAAGCACTCAGCGTTGTATAAAACACTTTACACAGAAGAATCTTAAATTTTACAACTTTTACAACAGATAAACTACAAGATAAATAGGTAAAAAGGCTACTGAGAAATCACCCTGGGAAATCTTGAATTTCAATAGACTAGACAGAAGTGGAGTCGCATGCAGAACAGCCCAACCTGTATGAGCAACCAGTTTCTTTTGGGCAGCCCAAGCACTTCTGTAAAGTGTATATAACTCCTCCAACCAGAAATGCAACAGGCAAACTGGCTGCTTTATAAAGCACTGATTAAAAGGATAAATAAATGGGGGAAAAAAAATTAATAATAATTAAGCAGTGCTGGTAAATCAAGTCATGCAAAGTATGAGTAATAGTATATGAATAACGCACCTCCCAACACAATCATGTTTTGTAAAATATTATTCCATCAAAGCCTCAACAGCTTTTATTTTAGTCCTCTATAGGACTGCGTGCACTGATCTGAACCTCACAGAAGAACAATTTCACCAGAAAAAACTTAGATAACTCTTGTTGGCTATTAGCTGTTGCTAATGCAACAAAAGCCCAGAAGAATCAACCCAAGGCAGCTCAGAGAACACCCCGATCACAACTCAAAGAGACAACAACAATCCCATGGCACAGGATCAGCAGGGCCGTTTCATCAGCTTTGGTGATCCTGGGGCAGGTGAAGAAGGGAAACTTCATAGGGATGTTTAGAAGACGTTTCTCCTACTAACCCCCCCACACAAGAAAGCACTAAAGAAAATGATATTTGCTGCAATTCATGTAAATTATTACATACTGAGGGGGAGAACTGGCCAGAATTTGCATATCACAAGCTCAGCGGCCTAAAGGCAAAGCCAGGGCTCACCAGAGGGACGCAAGGCGCCGTAAGGTTACACCACATCCTATAGATTACACACTTTATCCCCGACACGGGCATGACGGATCACTTTTAGGCAAGGCCGGGGCTGACTGGGCCGGAGGCCGCCTGAGAACACCCCGGGAAGGTAACCCCGCTTCCCCCCGCACCAGGAAGGCAGCTTCCATGACAAGCCCGACCCTGGAGGGGGGGGTCCCGGCGGGGCCGGGCCCTGAGGGACTCACCGTGGCAGGCGCGGGGGAGCGGCGCCGGCCGGCACCGCAGGTAGAGGCGGTACAGGCCGCGGCAGCCCCGCCGCTGGGCCGCCAGGGCCGGCATCATGGCGGCGACTGCAGGGGGAGGCCGGCCGCTCCCCGCCGCACGCCAGCCGCCGGCGAGCGGGCGGCGATGGGCATGGGAGAGGCCC